>JAQGCE010000895.1:0-10281 GCA_034699185.1 Eupelops torulosus | reverse complement strand
GTTTTGTGTTAATGTATGCAAACATTAATTGTTTGTTATATTAGTTAAGCCATAAATTGAGGCTTTTTTTACCCAAAATGTTTTAAATTCTCTTAAAGTAATTTAAACCTATTAACTTCAAATTGAATTCTTCCAGAGATTTATCACAAACAATATTAAATTAGACCAAATGGTTCTTAGTTAGATGACCTCATCAAAATATTTATCAAAGCAGATTAAGCATGGCAATAATGGTTTAACTTATGTAATTAACTTTTTACATCAACTAACAATTTTAAGGTAAATGCGATATTTGCAGTATATGCAGGCTCTCTTCAAAATAACTCATTTTAAAGCATAACAAATTTATTTAACCTATGCCCATATAATAAATTATGTTAAATAGGATCAAGATCAAGATAAAAAAAATTAGTCCTTTCTGTTATTCCAAAGCATTTGAAATTGAATTGAGACTCAATGCTCTCATTTCAAAAGAAATAAGGAATATATCAGCAAATATTCGATTCTATTAGGTTTTAAGATATGTAGACATTAAGACATCCCTGGCCATTTTGATAATTGTTAGTTTGAGTTATACAATTGTAATTAAAATTTGTTTTGGATCTACAGAATTAGGCGAACTATTGATAGGAGTCATGAACTCGAGTTTAGAGAGTAATTCTCGAAATTGCTTTAATGGATATAAAAAGGTAGCGCTGTTTGTGAGCACTGGAGTCAAAATATGATCTGTTTATCTAAAATTGAAACACAGGTAAACCTGAAAGGCAGGGATGCCAACCTCGTTATGTATGACTTGAATAAGAGGCGTATAGTTTGCGTGCACAGCCCTCTCTTCGAAAATCTCTTAGCAAACCATAACTGACTTTCAAAGTGGAAAATATAATTTTGAAACAAAGCATTCAATAGAAAGCCTCTGATTGTCGCTAATTATAAAACAAATAAAATTAAAAAGCATTTGTGGACAGGCAACTCATTATTTGAATGAAGTAATGTTACAATTCTTCAATGGTTGTGCTCTCTATAAACGCAATGAATGAAACGATAGAATTATAGCATTGAATGCAAAAACTTTTCGATAATTAATTTCAAATAAAATTTTATTAAACTTTTTTTTACTGCACAGGTTGCCGCTAAAAGGTGTTTGCCCCGAGCGATACGACTACATTCCTTAGATGGCAATGTCCTGAAGGCAATGTTAACATCTCTCAAATTTTATATTGTGATCAAAGAAACGTTCATCACTTGTGAATAGTTTTCAAAATTTATTTAATAAACTTAAGACTTAACAGACTCTCGAATCCAATCGAATTGTTTTCCTATTTGTCTATCAATATATTGGCCAAAGAATTATTAATTTGTTTATCATATATGATGGCAACAGTTGCTTGTGTTGGATGTCTGGGTCATCAAACGCACACATAAGACAACAAAACAGAGGCCAACAAAAGCAAACATTCTGTTAATAGTTTTTCTGTTGACTTATTCGACTTCAAAAATGAAGTTTAAATCAGATAAACGATAAACTGCTCCGAAAATTCCTCGTTTAAAAATGCAGGACAAGAGATGAGCTGAGATGTAGCTCAACAGATATAAACAGTTGGGACGGTGTGCTCATACCTGCAACTAGTTTGAACTTCAAGGCCCAACTCATTTCGAGTTTTCACATTTGGAAACTTTTGCTCCGTCTGTCTATTGACAGGCAATAATTTTGTGCCCAACTCAGGCCAAACTGACTTTCTATCAGTAAAGCATCAAGCAATATAGAGACCTGTCCTGCCCCACTCCCTTCAAAGCTAAACCTACTGATTTGCAGACCTTAACAATAGACTGATGGAAAACCTATTAATGTCTGACTGACTGATAGTTAAGAACAAAAAAATTTTGTCTAAAATGTCTGCAAATTAGCTTTTACTCAGAAAAAGACTTTATTAATCATTTAGTTTTACCCTATATTTAAGTGCTATCCTTGACTTGTCCGGAGTGTTCGCTTCAATTTGGCAAAAGCCGAATAACTTTGTATTTTGTTTTTCATTCAATCAATGATTAAGTTTTAAATCTCTCTATAGATCACAAGTGAGTCAAAAGACCTTTAATTATATATAAACCCAAATATATTGAGTTTCTGTTAATTTGGGTTTAAAATAGAATTTATTTTCAAAGTCACAAAAAAAATTCAATGATTTTTGAGAATAAAAACTAACATTTTTTGGAATCGTATATATGTCTCGAAACTCAAATAAATAGAGTAATTACTGAAACTGTATTTTCAGATAAAATTTAACGATTTTTAAGGCAACTCTTGTGGTAATTGATTTCAGGAAATAATTTTCAAATTTATTTCATTTCTTACTCATATTCTCAGTGAATAACTATTAGTCTAATTCTCAAAATTACAAAACTCAAATTTCATGAGAAACTTGGTAATAATTGACAATTAAACAAATAATAAATTCAATTTATGCATTTAATTTTTGATTAAAAATTATTAAGTCTGGTCACAAATCATGAAATTTTTTCATATCATTAAAACATTTTAATTCACATTATTGTGAGAAAAATCAAATCTAACTTTTTTTTAAATATTTATTATTTATTATTATTTTATTGTTCCTATTATTAGCAAAACTATAAGATATGAAATACAAATAACATATTTTAAACAAGGAATCTAAATAAACTCAAAAACAAAACCAAATGATATTTTCGAGTCTGAAAATAATAATAATAGTCATTGAATATTATTGTATTGAAATAGACATCAATAATACCTGGATTTAATTGAAATTCATTTCATTGGTATTATTTCTAAGTTATCTTATTTTATATCATTACTCAAGAAATGCTTCACTTTTTTAAACATTGAATTATCAAAAATGTTGAAACATAGAGAAGTCACGTAAAATGTTTGAAATGAGTGAACAGAGACCAGACATTTGAATGAAATTAGTTAAAAACGAACTGGCCACAGGGCATATTAGAACAGTAAGCTGATCCAGCATAAACAAGAAAAACCTTAACAGGTTCATTTAGATGTTATTCATGTTTTTATGATTAACAAAAGGAAATATAAAAGTATCATTTGAGCCCATTGTATGTTATATTGTTTTATTTCAACCAAATCATAATTCACATCTATCAATGGAAAGGGAGGGGGTGCCAAAATACCTACATCTGAGATGGAAATTTTGAAAATAACAATGTTGTGAAAGTTTACCATTACGTTAACGGAGAGAGTTTGATAAAATTATAAATCACCCCCTTCACTGAAGTTGATGAGCTTACTTATTTGTGATCTAGTTCAGGGACAAAGGGAGTCCTCTAACAAAGTTAGAAACTTCTAAGTTTTTTAATATCAAATGAGATTTGGAAAAGTCTAACATTACTTCTATGTAAAGACAGGTATGATATGATTTTTCCTAAAAAGGCCATTTTATCATACCAATTATATCCACTAAAATAGCCTAGCTTGCCGATTCATAATCTAATGTGAGTCTCTTTCATATTAGTTCAAAATAGTTTGATCAATGCCCTTAATCAAATGGAAAAATATTGCAATACACTAACTAACGATAATTAGTGAGTCTTACTCAAACATAAATACAGGTAGGCATAGGTAGGCACAGATAAGCTCACCCCTATTCATAAATTCTGTAAAATGAATAAAACTTGAGCAGGAAAATATATCAGATTGAACCTTGTTCATCCACCTACAAAATGAAAATATATTTTGACATTCATTCAAGTTTTGAGGAATTCCTTTCAAATCAAATAAAAATTTCTTTAAAATAGTAAAAATTGAAAATAAGTATAAAATTAAACATAAATTAAAGAAATACTTTTCTAATGCTTTACAAATTCAAACAAAAATATGGTTTTTAAATTAGACGGATATCAGATTTGATTAATATGCAAATGAACAAGGTTATTTTAGAACTTATTTAATACGTTAAGACAAATATAAATTGAGAAATAATTACTATAAATCATATAAAATTAATTACAAAAAATGATTTAAGGGAAAAGAGAAGCCTAACTAACATGTGATCCACTGATTAAAATCCATTCCTTAGTTAGAGTTTGAATTCGTTGCTCTTAAGTGTGGTTTTAAGGTTTTATTTGTGTTCGCGTTGGAAATATCCGAGTAATTAGAATTTCAAATGATTTAAAACAAAAAAAAAAGTTGAATATTGCTATAAATTGTGTGCATTAATCAGACATTCAAACAAAGAGACAACAATACAATAGAAAGAGAAGACATGATTAAGATTCAGCTCAACTGAGAAATGAGCAGAAAATAAAAAAGTTTTGGGAAAATGTTTATGAAATGAATGCATGACTAGTGAGGCATTCAATGGGTCTGTTGTGTACTGTTAGGCAAAGGTTGTGCTTTGGCACAGGAATAGACATTCAAGTCTTAACTCAAATTTATTTATCCAATACTTTATTATCAGTTAATTGTTGATTAAAAGTTGTATATATTGTGAAGATTTTTCAATTGAATTAACACTAAATTTAATTTATGTGAAACTATTTTTTCCAAATTAGCCTAAAATTGTCTCAACTATTAATAAAATGAAAATATCTGCAATCGATAACAATTTTGTCTTTAATATCCAAAGGATGTCTTGTAAAATTTTAATCAAATGGTCAACGCTTTGGTAGAGTTGGGTTCATAGCGTGTGACAAATAGTTTGTTTCATTTGAATAAATAATTTTCATAACTTTAAACTAAAATTAGAGTTGGAGTCGGAGTTACACAATAGACACAATAGAGACGAGTCTTGTTTTCTCAATCAATTCTCACTGTTGTTAAGTAACTACAAATACATTCAAAAGAAATTTGAATAAAGAATAAAAATATTTTTAGAATAAAATTCAGTCATTTGGTCTCAAAAATGGTTTTATATTCATTTTCATGAATTCATTGGTATTCCACAAAAGTTAAAAACTATGTTTGGCAATGAACATGCTCAATTGACTTCAAAAGAATGAATAAATCAAACGTTTGCCTTAAAATTGAAATTGTGTCAATTGAGCATGCCAATTTTAGTTTCGAGTGAATTATTAGAAACTGAGATAAAGTGTTAATAAACTGTTGAATAGACTTAATTCTAATCCAAATCACAATCATTTGAATCGTTTAAAGCATTTAATTAAAAATTAAATTAAAACTGATTGCAAACCTGTTGGTCGTCAAGCGATGGCAAAGCACCGGCATTATGAAGGTTGAGCAAGTCTTGTTCACTGAGTGTGTGGTGTCCCGAATGCATTAAAACATCTGGACGTCGGACATTGGCGTAAACCATTTCAGAGCCCCTTCGCGCTGCGTTGGCCACCGATACGGTGACGTCGCCATAACCCGAATGGAGCCCCGAATGCATATTTGATTGTATGTGCAGAGAGTCCGAGTCATCGCGTCGACCTGGGAGCACATTATGCGTTCCTCTTCCAGTTTGTGCAGGGTGCAACTGATGATACTGTTGTGGTGCTCCCAGACTGTTAAGATGTGAGTAAGGGTCGGCAGCTGCGGCGGCAGCGGCTGCATTGACAGCATGTGCGGCATGAGCATGGTGAAAGTCCAACTGTTGTTGTGGCAAATTGTATGGCGGAGGAAAATATGGCGGTTGGAAGTCAGCTGATGTCGGTGTGTGCGTCAGGCGCGGCGCTGAGCTGAATGATGCGGTGCCGCCACCGATACTTGTAATAGGTCCCAGACCTCCTCCATGACCACTAACTAACTCTCGGCGCTCCTACGGAAATAGAAACATGAGTTTTGTTTACCGATTGAATTGAAATCAACAAAAAAAGTGTTTTGAAAGCAAAAAAATAAAACTGTTTTTCTGATGCATTCAGTGCTGAAGGCATTGAGTCTTTAGGATTGGCAGTCAGTGGCAGACGAGGAAAAGCAAAAGTGAGATCACATACATATTTCCTATAGCCTATGGCCAGTCATGGAAAGGCGTTGTCTACTTGTTCTGACTGCTTTACAATTTAGACTAAAGCCATTGCAATCGCGGTCAGGAAGAGCACAAATAAGAAGAAACGGACCCGTTTTGCTCAATACTCTTCACAATAGTATATAAGTGCAAGAATTACATTGTTTAGATGCCTGGGGCTCATATAGACTTACAAAAAATAAGGCCCAAAGTCACACAGCCATTCACTGCACCATATCCTTGCATTGTGATGCCCAAAGGCAAGGACGCACAGGTCTTTCCTACTCATGTCATCGTATTATGTAATGTTAGACATATATGTAAAGCACCTACACTTCTATCGAATTAATTAAGTAAACAAAACTAAAGTTTAAACTATTTTTAATGAAAATTTTCACTCAATTCAATGATTTGTAAATAAGCTATAAATAAGACTTTGAATTATTATATCCTCTTATAGTCTCTGAAGAGTATTCAAGACTTTAAGAGAATATCAATAAAATAGTTTTCAGAGTTTACTACCTCTTCGTGGGTATCAATTAAGCCGAAAGAAGGTAACTCATTCTTATGTGAGTGAGGGGACAGTTGTGCACTGCCGGTAACATCATCATTGTCATCAGGAGCACCTTTTCGCTTACAGCGACCATTGGTTGTGCCATTGGAACTGTCTGTTTGTCCATCTAATGGACTGAGTTGTTGAGCCATTTTTTAAATAAAACTTTGAGTATAGGTTTGGCACTCAATTCACATAAATAATAATTATTTTAAAATCGATAAAAACATTCTCAACGAAAGTTTACTCGATTTCAGTGAAAGTAGACTTTTTCTAAAAACAATAGTACAGGTCTTTTAACTTTTGGTTGGCTTTGGATCATACGTTAAGTATACAATACAATAACTGGAAGGCGCTCTTATGTCGGTCAAGATTTTGAGAGCACCTGCCCTTAAGGTACAATTGTTAACATTGACTGCAAACCACATTAAATGTAAAGCAAGCGTTCAATGGACTACATTTGCCTTCGAATACACTATTTTTGGATATTCTGGTGAACACGCGTTGCACACGCTTTAGAAACATTCGAAAATTAGACCCGGATCATTGAAACACACTTGTATATTTTGTTAAAAAAAGACTGAGTTTAAGGCAGTGTTGGCACAAATCAATTGAATTTCACAACATTTGGTTTAATAACACAAAAAATCAATTGAAAGATATATTCAAAACAAATGATAAATAAATAAATGAAATATGAATTAAATTAATTGAAAATATGAGGCGTTTGTATGCCTCGAAGGTGTAAATACAGTAATGTTGTAATGTTTTGTGGACTGGCCTACAGGGCCTACACTGGAGAACACAATAGATATAAAACTATGATTGAAAGTCACTGAGTCTTTTTGGTGCCTTCAGGTGAGCCAACTCTATATTAAGGCCCGAAGCGTCCAAAACAACTAACATTAAAATGGTTTGTGAGCTCCAGTGTTAGTGACGCAGAGCAAAGCCAGTCTCAGTCCCGTTCCTTTTGTCTAATGTTAAGAGAAATAACTTAAAGCCAATGCCAAAAGCACTAAAGGATCCGCTATAGAAACGAAGGGACAGCACAGGTACCATCGCTAACAGGAACCTGAATGGCCACATACTCGCAGCAATATCTGTTAGCCCCCACGGCATCCCCCACCGCAAAATACCTGTTGGACGGGTGCGCCTCAGGCATCATTATAACGAATTCCCTTCTCTTCTACATCACCTGTTCTGCTATTTCTGTTTCATATCTAAAGCCTCGTTCGCCCGCCTCTGCTCTCAGTCTATGCACAACACTCTCTTCACTGTGCATTTTCTGCAAAGACAGGTTTGGGCTCACTTTAAGGCTCTTCAAATTACTGGCTCTGTTCCTCCTCTCGAAGATTAAAGCATTCCTTACTGAGGACAGCGCTGATATTCACTCCAACAGGTATGCGCTCTAACACGCAAATTGTGTATATACCAAGAAAAACACTGAAACACTCCTCCCTGTGCTGTCTTAAGAGAAGGGTTTGCACGCAAATAGAGACGACAAACGATAATATTTTTCAAGGTTTCCCTCTTATGTCTCTGAGAATGCACTCAAACATCATTAAAATTAATGCTTAAAATTTCAAACTTTTCCGAATCGGAAATCGCTTTTTATCTGAGTTTAAGACAATGTATCCATTGTTTTATTACAACCTTATCTCAAAACAACTTTTCATTTCAAACAAAATTCCACTGACTTAAAGGACATTGTTCTAATTCACTTTCACATTTGAAATATTCAAGTCTATATTGAAATTTTAAATAAGCAATTTGTTAAAATTAACAGGCTAAAATCAACTTTGATATACAAACGTGTATCAACTTTTCTGATCTGATTCTTAAGCAGAGTTTAATTTAGTTGAGTTAAGTCAAGTTATCTTTTATTCACTCTTTTAATTGATTTTAAATTTCTCATCAAAAACCTGTCAAACGTTTTTAAAGTCTAATTAATAATTACTTATTAATAGTAATGAGTTAAAGAATAGCAATAGTTTATCTAAGAATCATCAATTTAAATTTGATTTTTCAAGCGTATCAGATCAAATTAAAAAAAGTTACCAATTTTTGTGTAATTAAATTTTGGTATAATTTTGTGTAATATATTTTCTTTTATTTAATTCATATAATCTTTTTTTGGAAACTCTTTTAATTAAAAAAAAGTGTATTATTTATGAAAATTCTCAAACAAAAGAAGAAAAATTAAAGAAAGCATTGAATTTTAAATTATTTTAATTACTTCAATTTTAGTAATGACCAAGGAGGTAAAGCCTAAATGCCTACTCATTTGTATGCTCATTCAAAAAATTTCAATTTTGTTTAATTTGAGCATGGCCAATGGAAAAACACTATGTGTATTTTCGATTAAACAGGGGTATAAATAATTTTTGGGGGAATCACAACTAGATATTGAATGTTTCATTGACATCACTGCTTCAATTTAGAAAAGGAAAATTGTAATAGCTTAAATTTAAACATGTCATATTCATGAATAAAATTTTAGTTTCGGTGAACTTTAAAAATTGATTTTTATAATAGAAATTCTATAGGAATTCCCCTTTTTATGAATCATAAGATCACTGAAAATCTAAAGATGTAAAGATTTTCAATCAATAAAAGATGAAAATGTATTTTAAGAAAGGTATAAAATTAAATATAAATTAGTCGTTGGTATAAAAATCTTTACGAAATTTAATGAGTTTTACGAATAGCCCGACAACTGTTGAGCCTTTAATTTATTACTTTTTTCACTCGAATGCATGAAAAGTGGTTAAACTCTCACACATTTGGAAAGTTTTCATTTATTGTCTCAAAAGTTGTTAACTTTAATTAGTTTTCATTTTAGTCCCAAAACTAATTTTTCTTTGAAAAAAATGTTGATTTTGAATAATATAAACGTTTAGCAAATTGTTTATATATTTTAAAATTCTGAATTAAAGATTGAATTTTATGCTATCCTTAAAAGTTTTGCTTAAATGAGCAAAAATTATTAAGAATTAGAAGATCTAAATAAGATCAGTTACGATCAGACACTCATTTATTCATTCTTAATGAGTGAATCTAACCTGGTTAAAAATGTGGTCACCAAAGAGTAATTTATAGTAAATCTTCACTAATAATCATATGGTTCGAGTTCATAGGTTAGTGGGTATTTCGAATAAGGATGTCTTTGCACATCCATCTCAATGTATTACAGAGAGAGGAATAATCTGAGCACTCATTGAAAAATAAAGTCAAACAGGATATGAAACGAAAATATATTGAAATAGGTTTAGGAAAGCCACCTGTTGTTCCACTTTAAAAAGTTATATCTCATTACGACTTTCAATGAATTGATAGTCTTTTTCAGCGGAAACGTCGCCAACAAAAAGAGATAATCAAAAAACACTTCATAATTATTAACTCTTTTAGAAAAAATATATCTAAAATTATTGATTGTTTTGAAGATTTATATAAAAATAGAATTCAATTATATTAGAAAACAGATTGGATTTAAACCTTCAAACTGTTTGACAAGAATTATGATAGATATTCGTAAAACAAATTAGTCCACAATATTTTAAATGCAAATTAGTTTTTGAGCCAAAAGTTTCTCATAATATGTTTGTATTCGGATTTAAATAATTTATTTTGAAATCTACAAAAAGAGAGAGAATTTTGTATTGGAATAAATGAATGAACTCATTAAAGTTGAATAATTCATGTGATCTTAGATCTAAAAAATGTCAATTTTTCCAGTTTACTAAAAAGTCTTTTTTGCTGATAATAGCATTAAATTGTCTTTTCTTTGTCACT
>JAQGCE010000894.1:0-10282 GCA_034699185.1 Eupelops torulosus | reverse complement strand
ACCAGTAAGTGGTTTATGATATGGGACAATACAGTGAAGGCCAACTTCGTCTTGGGTGCCAAGTGAATTAAAACTAGGCATAACCGTTACTTTAACTGAATGCATACGGAAAGATTCAAAATAGGGTGCTAAAGCATTCATAACAGTGTTAGCTTTAACAGCAAATTCTAAGGCAAATAATCCATCAGGGGTTTGGGCGGCGGATATAATTTGTCGGGTGGTAAAGTTATACTTTTTGTCAGGTGATGTTCGCTTCCTGGCAAAACGTCGTCTACGCCTATAAGGCAAAGTTCTTTTTCGTCTTATGACTGTTCGGCCATGGCCTCTTCTATTGAAACGACGTCTATACATCCTGTAAGATAAGATAATCCTGTGTTAAAGTACAAAATTAGTACAAACCTATCTTATCTTACCTTAAGTGGTTTGTTTACTAAGAATGGGGCAAATCTAGATAACAGTCCTTTATTTAATATAAATAGGGGCTCAGGGCAGGCAGATGAGGGTAATACTATACCTCATCTGCCCAAGATTATTACTATAGTAAAAAGACCATGGAGGAGTTTTGTGTTTAACATATGTTTTATGTTAATTAAAAGTAATAAAAAATACATAAATAAAATTATTTTTTATTGTTTTTGGCATTGAATTAAAAGCTTTTAAAACTTTTTCAGAAAATTAATATTCCAAATAATATCCAAATTCAACCAAGTTTTAGAGCTATGACATTTGAGAAGGTCTCTGAATTTTTATATTATCTTGATGGAATAAAAAAAATTTAATATTGCATAAGAACTGGCAATCTTTAAAAGCTTTTTACAGAATTATTTTATTTATCATGGTTAAAAGGTTATTCAAAATTTACGATGATCCTGATTAATTGACTTAGCTAGGACAAAGTTTATTGTAGTCATGTTTTGTATAATAGAATATTTAATTAATTTTAATTCTTTGTTAATAAATACACTTTTAAAAATAAAATGTTCTAGTGTACTTTTTGATTGATAAAATCATTTAATTTTGCCATTATCATTTTATGGAATTATCTAGTTGCTATTAGTTCAGAAGTGGTCTTCTAAAACCTACAGATTATTTTTAAAATTAAATTCTTATGAATTATTTTACTTATTAATTACTAATTAATATTGAATAAAGGTTTTATCCATCAACTTTATGTGTAAGGTTCTGTATTTCAAAGATAAGATTGTGTTTCGAGTGTTTTCTTTTAAGTGTTTAAAAACTTTATTATAAAAATAAACGATTAAATGCAAGAAATTATTTTTGCAGGAATACAGTATTTAAATTCAAAATGAAATTAATAATAGTGTTAAGCCTTTTGGGCCTAACGTTTGCAGAACTCAATACTTACAATCAATTTAAAGAATATTCTTTGGTTAACAGTAAGACTGTAGCCGACTATGCGGTAGACCTCGGCTTTAAAGACTTTGCTCATCAGTTTAATAAGTTTAAAGTAAATATTACTTCCTTACTCACCTGTTTCTTGTATAAAAGTTTTCTTTTTCTTTGAGATCGAGCACAACCGCAAATATGAATCACAAGAGGAAGAAGAAGAAAGAAAATTCAATTTTCTAAAAACATTACAATTTGTTGAAAAACACAATCAAATGTACAAAAAGGGTGACGTCTCTCATGAGGTCGGGATCAGTCTTTTTGCAGATATGGTGAGTCAAATATTTCCAAAGTATTAATCTCATAATAATTGCATCTTGCTAATTTTATCAATTCTTAGAATGGAGAAGAATATCAACAATTATTCTCAATGCCCAGTCCTCTCGAGTTAAATGTGACCCAGGCACAAGATTATTATGAAGATATTAATAATTATGCGTCCCTTCCAGATAGTTTTGATTGGAGACAGCAGGGTAAAGTGACACCTGTCAAACAACAGGGAAAATGTGGGGCGTAAGTTAAATGTTTTTTTGTGTGCAATAACCAGGATTAATTTTTTTTATCCATGCATAGATGTTGGGCTTTCACTACTGTATCTATAATTGAATCTGGTTATTTAATCCACAATAACCAGAGCCTTAATCTTTCTGAACAGCAATTGGTTGACTGTCTGAACACAAAATGTGAGGCAACCCGGATAACCCAAGGGTTAGATTATGCCCATAATATTGGACTGGAATATGAAGTTGAATATCCTTATCAAGATAAAGCATTAGCATGTAAAAATGATCCAAACAAATTTCATGCTCGTATTAAAAGCTATCAAGGGTTAGGAAAAGCAGCTAGCCCTTTCCCAGCTTCTGATGAAGAAATAATGGCTGCAATTATAAGATATGGACCAATTGCCTGCATGATAGATGCATGGGGATATGATTACGCCAACTATCGGTAACCCAGGTTATGTCTTTTTCTGTTATTGAATTTATCTGTATTTAAAGGAGAGGAGTGTTGACAACCGGTACTAATCAATGGAGAGGAGCACACGTATTGACTATAGTCGGGTGGGGAACTCAAAATAACATTACCTATTGGATCATCAAGAACAGTTATGGTCCAACATGGGGCGAAAAGGGTTATTTAAAATTGGCCCGGGGTAAAAATTTGAGAGGAATCAATGAATATCTATATTATCTAATCTTTTAATTTAATTATTTGTTTTATAAAAATTGTAAAATATTTGCTTAGTTTTAAATTTTGATAACTTTTTAATTTTAAATTTTTTCAAGCGATGTTTTTATATTAAAGTCCTATTACAAGTCCTAGTACATTTTAATTATTGATAAAAATAAATTTTTGAAAAAAATTATTGGCCCGTGAGGGGATCGAACCCGCGACTTCCGCGTTATTAGCACGGCGCTCTAACCAACTGAGCTAACGGGCCATATATTGACTTGGAGAAAAAAATTCAAAAGTAAAAAATAATAGCAAGATGAAAAGAAATATGCAATTAATAAAAGTTTTTAGTAAGAACACAACTCTAAAATAACTTTTATTTTCTAAAATATATTTTAATTTTATTTTAATAATTGATTTATTAGTTTTTCACATCAAATGATTTTATGACTCAATTGAAATAAATTACAGATTATTTTATCGTTTATTAAAGTAATTAATTTTCTGTTAAAATGTTATTAATTTGAGATAAAGTATCGAAGAACTCAAACCTCGAGCCTAATAATGGGTTCATATCTATGAACAGCTCTGAAACTATTAGAGTTTCGGTTGATTTCTATTACTTGTGGTATGGATTCTCTAATGGATGTGCTCTCAGTTTGAGGCTCTAAAGGAAATAAATATCTCATTTGCATTCTGGTATTGTCTTGAGGACGGGTTATTTTGGGTAAAACAGGCACAAAACTATCTGGTTTATCATCAAATACAACATCTTTTGTGTCACCAGTCGTTTGGAGCCTATCTTCAGTTTGAGGTCGTTTTGGTTTACGCATTGATTGGATTGTTGTCACTATTTCTGACATATCATCGAAAGCCTGAGAGTAATGAATCGGTTTTCCTATTATATAGCCTTCAGGTTTGGAATCGGATTCGAAGTAACTCTCTTTGAGCACAGGATATGGCGGTACGTATCGATAGATTCTCTGAGAAGCAGTTGATTTCAATTGTGATAAGTCTTCATCTGAACCGCGGATTTCTGGCAACTCTTCTGTGGCGTCAGTAGACATGATATCGACTTCTTCTGGCATTGAAGTAGTGGTCGAATGGTCTTCAGGGCTTATGTTTTGCAGGTTTCGGAGCCTTTGGACCCTTCGGACCCTTTTTCTCATATGTGGAAACTTCCACAGCGCTGATAGAGGAGGGATGTATTGACTTTGATCTGTTTGTTGAATAGATGGGAGGAACCGGCCCTCAAATGTTGGTGAAGTTGTATTCAATGAGTGGGTGTTATCTTCCGATTGGTCCAAGTCTTTAATCTCAACTGAAGTCAAGGAGTTGTCCATTTCTGTCATATTTTTGTCTGAATTGATGTTTAGGGGTATCTCAGTTGTCGTTTCGTTTATTTGTGGATATGCTGTGCTCTGCTCTGACTGATTGGTTGTATTTGTTTCCACACTTGTCTCGAAATACTCGTCAGAATTATCGTTGAAGTTATGCCAAAATTGGTCTAAAAATTCTCTGTTTATTAACTCAGTTGTGGTTAATTCCGGCGCTGAAGGAGTTGTCGTCGTAGGAGAAATGGTTGTCATTGTCTTTGTGGTCATTTCTGTGGGCTTTTCCGTTGCAATTGGCGTTGTTTCACTGATAATTTCTATTATTCTTGAAGTGGAAGGCAGTTCTGTTGTGGTAGTGGAAGGTATGGATGTGGTAGGGATTGTAGAAACGGGTTCAATTGAAAATTCAGCAGATTTGTTGTCAGCCCTTCCCTCAGAAAACATGATTGACTTTGGGTCGATATGTTCTGAAATCCATTCTATAGTCTTGTCATTCAGTTGTTTTGAATCATTTTGAACACTGGTTGTCTGATTGTCAACATGTGCTTCAGAGAATAACACTGACTGCTCGTTGAAATTATTCCAAAAATGTTCTAGGAACTTTTCATTGGCTGTATTTTCTGTAGTTTTCTCAATGTTTTGGTTTAGAGTTTCATTTTGTTCGTTGTTTTGCAAACTGTAATCTGTTGTCGTTTGAAAGGTCTGATTATCCGAAGAAGGGTAAGGAGTTATCAGTGGCAGTAGAGGAAAAGAATTATTTTTCAAACTATGACCAGGATTCAATAGATAGTCGTGAAAAAATGCTGATCTTGTTATATCTTCGCTTTGATTTTGATCTTCTTGTAAATCATGTTTTATTAATATTTTTGGCGTTTCAGTAAAAAAATCAGAAGTATCTCGCTCAAATGCTATTAAACTTGGTTGTGTTGTGCTCTCTAAATGTTGATCATAATTAACTGTGACATCTGATCCAGCAAAAATATTTGAATGTTCAGTATTATTATCTGAGTTTTCAGAATATATGGTATTTTCTGTTGTAGTCTCAGAAAAGTTTTCATTATTTGTCGAAACTATAGTTCTTTCCCTTAAATAATCTGTGCTTTCAGTTTGAGAATGAACAGGTTCAATTGGTTCATTTCGGTGGAAAACATTTCTATTCACATATCTTGTTTCTTTTTGTGCAGGAACATTTCTGAAAATGTCATGACCATCTTCAATAACCAATGGTGTAAAGAATACAGTTCTTCGACTAATTGGTGGCACATCCTTTTCAGTTGAAGTTGTAATGTCTGGTATCTCAGTAGTAGTTGTCGGCACAGTTTCTGTAGTGGTTGAACTCCCGTCTCTGAACAGTCGTCTAATACGAGTCCACATATCTGTCTGTTTTTCTTCTTCTGCGATGATTTCGGTTTTGTTTACCGATTGTTCGCCATTTTGGTTGTCTTTTCTGGAAATAGAAGTCGAGTAACTGAAGTCAGGATAACGAGTAGGTCTATAGTAAAGATGTCTTATACTATCAGGTAAATTGTCTTCTTCTATTGAACCGGTCCTTTCTGTTTTCTCTATGGATGAGGAAGTGCTTAAAATTGGAAGATCAGTGACTGTTGTCTCAATCGTTTCAGTGATGTTTTCATTAACTTTGTTTTTATCATCAATTTGTTTGAGATATTCGTTATTTCGTTCCTTTCCTTCAAACCTATTGATAGGATTTCTCTCTGACTGGTTATGACTCTGTTGTCCAATCGATACTCGCCTTAAGAATTCATTGTTATTATTGTTGTTCTGACGGAACACTGGTTTGAAGTTTTCCTGATTTTCATTATTTAAAACATTTATTCTTTTGTTGTTATCTCTGATCTCAGTGATAGGCATTTCATATGGAGGTGCCATTTGGCCAACCCTTTTGTTGACTGACTGTCTCACCACGACGTTAATGGGATTCAGGTTTCCCCTCGAAGTCCGTTCCAATTGTTTTCTTTCGCGATATTTCTTTTCGAGAATGTCTTCGCTATTACTTAAACTGAAAATCTGATGATTCCTGTTATTGACGTCAACGCCACTGTAGGGCTGTCCTTCGCCATCACCTTCTGGCTGTTTTTCAGGTGGCCTTTCATCCGGTGACATAGTATGTGCTTCCGGGTGATACAGAGGAGGATTGAATTTTGTGGCCAATTCTATTGAGTAATTGATTGGCTCTTCGCTAACACTCTCCACCTGAGGTGCGGTCGCTTTGAAGTAGTGAGGGGTGGATGAGGTCACCTGTTCTCCAATCTCTTCTGTGGCATAATAGCCATTATTACCCGAAACATATTTGACAACTCGAAACACTCCAAAAGGATCGGTATAACCATACCTTCCCTGTACTGTGCCGTCTGGTAGTCGGGTCTCCTCTCTCATTAGACGCGGTGCGCCTTTATCCTGAATAATTAGCAAGTTAAGATTATTTTTTAAATGAACTAGATTTATATATTTAACTAGATTTCTTGGTATGAATTATCTAGCATCAAATCATTTTAAGGGAATACCAAGGTGTATAATTAAGAGCTACCTGGGAATCATATCCAAAATAATATGTATGAGGAGTGCCATCCAAATCACGGTATGTATTTTGTGATCTACTTTCTGTGTCTTCTTCTTCTTTGGCGGCATTTGTAGTGAAAGTTATGGTTAATGTGAACACAAGTATTGCGTAAACCTATTGTCAAAATCAAAATAAATGTAAATTAATTCAAAGAAGAATTGAATTGAATTTGGGTTAAAAATTGTTGGAATAGTTTCTGTTTCATCAGTCAAATGGTGTAAACGCCTAACAAATTAGTGATTCAATTAATGTTTGAGACAACGCCTCATTTGTTCGCTCAGTTAACAATTATATCAGTTTTAAAGAAGTTGTTTTATGTAAACTTGATTTTTTTGTTGATAATTTAATTTAAACGCTTGGTCTTCAAGATTTAAGCATGAATAATTTTATGCTTGTGGTTTTATGAGGGAAAAAGGCAACGCTTTCTGCATAACTAAAGCCCTCTTAAATTAGCATAATTTTAAAGGCTAACAGTAATTTAATCTGGATAATCAAATTATATTTCAAATGCTCTTTCAATTATATTTAAACCTGGCAAAATGTATCATAGCCAAAAATTTTAATCAAGAAATAAAATCAAGAAACTTAGTGTTATCTTAATTTTTCTTGGTAAAATATCTGAAGTTAGCGTGACCATTTAATGCAAAGTTCAATAATAAAAATATTATAACATGGTAAATTTAATTTAACAATTTTAAAATCAATAATATTCCTAGGCTAATAATTTTTGCAAGCTTGGTTTTAAACTTAAAAAGCTGAGAAAGTAAAATTCAGCAAGCTTAAAACCATTCAAAAATTAGCCAGCATCATGCAAAAATTTATAAGAACTGAATTAAATTAAAAATACACAAAAACTTACCTTGAGCATCATTTGAGTTATTTTTAATCAATAAATTATTATAAGGTATCGAAATAAATTGAGTTGAGCTTGGTGAAACTAATGAAAATTGTTTACAAAACACACGTAACACAGAATTTCATATTCGAGTAAACTTTGAAATAAAACTATTTTTTGGCGAAAAAGGTTTGAAAGTAATTCTGTTTATTTTCATTACAATATTTAATTAGAAGTTATGTAAGAATTAAAATAATAACCACTTGTTTTGCGAACAAAAGTAAACAAAAGAGTTATGAATATATGTATTCAAAAGAATATATTAATATTTCAATAGATTTTTATAGTATTTTATATATAATTTTTTGTGTCGGCTCTCATTTGAAAGCAATTTGAAAATAAAGATATTAATAATCGGAACACTGTTTTTGTAAATGAATGGACAGTCGGTAAGGGTAACAATAAAATAAATTACTTGGTTATATAGTTTTATTGGCTTATGTGATGGAGAGGTTTGCTCCGAATGTGCTGTGCACTGAACAAGAAATTAGGAAATCCAGGGCAAGGACTCAGATCCGATTTGATATTATTTATGATTTTCAATACTATTTAACAGATTGTGAGACAGAATAATGAAAACGGATTTTCTTTTTTGGGTGTCTTTCGATTGTCGACTATTTTAATGATTAGTTTTTTTTGAATGAAATTTGTTTTCAATTTTACTTTTCTTTTCGTTGAATGAGTAATAAAGAGATTAATTGATTTGATATTTGGTCTAATCGTATTCATGGACACCCAGTCAATACCTGTCCTCATCGATGAGGAAAGCTGTTTATTGAGGATCAACCATAAAGCATGGAACATTAGAAGTGGATAGTTAAATATTAAATTTTAAGCTTGGTATTTTTCTCGATAGAAATTTGGTGAAAGTGAATAGATTTCAATATTATTTTCTTTGAATTAACTTGGTGATTAAATTATTCAGAACCTTTTTGTTGAAAAAATGTGTTTATTTAGTTTTGATATTTGTTTACGTACTTAAAGGACGAGCCTTTAGAATATTAATCAATTGATGATTTTATTCTTACTGATGATAATAGGGATTAAATCCAATTCATCATTATCTGGCAGCTCCTTTTTAGGCAAATTAGCATGCTTGTCTTAATGCATTAAGGGTGTAACTTAAAATTGTTCTTGCTCAATTAAAAAAAAATCTGTCTCATGAAATGTTTAAAATTATTAAACGACACGAAATATTTGAAACAAAATTTCAAATTTAAATCAAAATATGATTTTGTGTGAAACACACCAAACATTTGCATTAATTGTTTGGTTTGATTATGTATTTGGCTGTAAGAGTGGGCCCTAACATTTCGGTGCTGTCATACCTGTGCTCCTTGTGTATATGTGTGTGTGGCTAATCTAGAAGCACATTTTATTATGTAATAAAGTAATTAAAAATTCAATGGATTATTTTGAAAGTTTATTTGAAAAATATTTCTTTTGTTATCTTTCAAAATGATATACATTATTAACAATCAATTATTTCTTTTGATTTACTTTTTCTGTGGTTTTAATGAAATGAGAGCTCAATTTTTTTGTTATCAATCTGTTATAAGTGACCCTGGATTTTGTATAATCACGAGAATGGTCGTGTACTTGAAAATTATGAACGCATTAATTAGCTTTTGAGTCCAGCAACAGTTGATTAGATATTATTTTCTCATAAATTAGCGGAAAATATAATTGTTTTGTTTAAAAATTTAAAATCGATTTAATTTAATTTTTTTTTAAAATTATTGTGAAATAGAGATTAGGTTCTTTTAATTAGGTGATTGTTCTTGATGATAGGATTATTTTGGTTAATTAATGTTTTGAAATTGATGTCTTGATTGACAAATTATTTTTTCGTTTTTTTACTGGCTTATAGCCAAGAAATTAATTGTTTTTTAAATGATCATGGTCAAGTTGTTAAAATTGAGTAAATAATTTTTTTTATTGACTACTAATAACTTGCGTAAATTGAAATACATTGAGGTAATTGTTTGAAACACCCTGATGAGATAATTTTAATTATTGTCACCTTATGGTGACATTTATAAAGCAAGGTAATTAAGTTATAGAAACTGTAATTTTAATTGCATTTACAATTTTATAGTATTGAACAAGTTGAAATTTAAAAACTGTAACTAATTTTTTGATAAATTTTTTAATTATTGACAAAATATTGCTCTAATGGTTTGGTCATAAATTGAATCAGAGTTTTTATAAATTGGCTCTTGTTCCAATTTCTCATTTGTATTTAGTTAATTATTTAATAATATTTTTCTCTTTATTCATTAGCAAGTAAATATTTTTTCAAAAGGAATTTATTTTTTATCCAGAACATAAATTAGGTTTATTGCTTCTAAAAATAATAAAATATTCTACTAAGAAATTGCTAGATAATTAAAATCCAATTTAATTTCCAAACGGATTAATTATGAAAATGAAAATAATTTGAAGTTTTGACAGTTTATTATGAATTGAAAAAATTGTAATTCAATGTGACTTTTGTGGCGATAAAAATGTTAGAAACAAAAAAATTCAAGAATTTCTACTAAATTTTTGATTTTCTCAAAGTCCAGGACACGTTTGTTATTATTCAACAAAATAATGATAATAATAATAAAAATACAATCAATTATTCACTGGGAGTAAAGTTTCAAACATTTTTAATAGATATAAATCAAAATATTTGTTAAGAATATTGAGTGAAAATTCCAATCAATGGAAGTAAGAAAAAGTTTGTTTCCTTGAAAGTCAAATAATAATAAATACATTTTCTATTGTGTTTTGATTCTAAAAATATTAATAATAATAATAATCAAAATCAATATTCATTTGCTTTTTCTTAAATAATAAATATTTTCGTTAAAAAAAAATCTCATTAATTATTGAAAATTTTGAATA
>JAQGCE010000893.1:0-10283 GCA_034699185.1 Eupelops torulosus | reverse complement strand
AAAGGAAAGGAATAAAAAACTTAAACCAACTCTTCCTTAAAATACTAAAGTAAAGTAATACCAACTCTTCTTCTTCTTAAGACCCATCTCTTCGAATAACAGTAGAAAAACTCTTTTGAGTCAATCCATTAAATTAATAGGACTGACAGTCATTCAGTTGTGGAGAGGAGAGGGGAAAAACAGAGCTTGAGCTAAGTTACACATTTCCAAAATATTTCCCTTTATTTCTAACATTTTTCTATTCAGTTATCTCTATTGACATAAGAAGAAGGAATGAAAAGTCGAGGAATAAGTGAAGTATAGATAATATGTTTGAAATTTAATTGTAAGCCATAAGTAAATCATTGGAATCGGAGTTCAGTTTTCGGGTAACAAAAAACCATAAGTAAGAGGAACGACATATAAAACAAGAGACAGAAGAATAGTAAGAGTAATGGCCGAAACAAATTGTTATAAATAGATAGGGAATGTGACAAAACAAAAAAGGCTGCTGGATAATATTTCTTACTCTCTGTTGATCTGTGCAAATGGACAGCGGATAGAGGCACAGACCCAGAGTCAAAGTGGCCACAACTCAATAATTTCAGTCTCTATTTCTGATGGATATCAGTGACAAATATCGATATAAATGAACAGCACTTGTGAACCAATGGCTACTCCAATAATATAACTTATGTGTTATAATAGTATTAGTTTTCTGTATTAGTATTACTATTATTTCTCTCATTTTTTTGTGGAGACTTCTTCTCTACGGTATGTCTCACAATATCTTTTCATCCAATCATTTATTATTATTTTCTTACAATTCTCTCACTTTTATCTCATCTCTAATTTTTCTCTCACTGTTTGTTTTGGTCGTACAGTCTTTTCTTTTACTTATGCTGTGCTGTTCTGTGGCTCTCTGTCTTAGCCATCGATCAATCTTTCTCTCATACCATCGCTCCTCATATGAGACCTGACTCTCAGTCTGTCTTCAAAGTCAATGAAAACAAATATTATCTCAGAATATATCTGTCTCTCACAGCAAACATAAGGACAGGTATCCTATTGTTAGTAATATTTTTTTTCTATTCAAAAAATATTTTAATGACTATTCTGTGGATATTTTTTTTGATGAATTACCATAAGAATAGAGATTTGATTCAAAGATATTCGACAATTAATTTCACATTAAATTAGTTTATTTTTTATGATTTCATTATTCATTAGCCTTACTCTTTGGTTGACATAAATGAGAGGGAATTCCCTTCAAAAATATGAAAAGTAATGAAATGTTTACCTAAAGAGAGAGAAAAAAAAGAAAAAAATTAATCAAATATTTAATTAATTTGAAATTAATTTCGAGTAATCGCGCGATCAAAACATAAACTAATTTTAGCAAAAATGACAGAAAATTTTGTCAATAATTACCAAACTTTCGATCAAAAGTCAAAAATAAAACCAATTTATGATAAAATTCTTGTAATTCCCAAAAGAAGGTATTGAATGAATGGATGGATTGACTCTCAAGAGTGAAATTTCAAGAGAGAAAAGGGGGAGAAAATGAGTGAGAGTTTTATTATTTTTGTTTCTAAGAGTTTTATTTTTCTAAACTTATTATTATTTTTTGTCTTCAGATAAAAGAGAGAGAAATTGAAAGAAATTTAAATTTATGCTAAATAAGTGTCTTTGAGAGGACCCATCCTCTGAGCTCAGGCTCTTGACTATGCACTGGAATGCAATAAATTGCTTGACATAAGACATAAGACAAACTGGAATAATAAGAAGGGAATAGCGAAGAGTTTTTCCTCTACTTATAAAAGCGTCTCAAAATACGAGTCAAATAAATTCAATGTTTAATGTGTTTCTCTCCACTCATTTGACATTCAATACTAATAAACACTAATGTATTCCTCTATTCGTAGGAAATGTGCAAAAAAACATTTTCAAAGATAGAGTACTAAAAGATAGAGAATTTTGAGGCAGAAAATTGTTGAACCGATCAAATGATCAGACATTCAATTAATTTGAAATAAAATTTAGATAAATCTCAACACAAATAAGAAAGAAAGTAAGAAAACATTTTCTTAAGATATTCTCAATCATTAAGAAAAGGCTATAAATAATTTCTAATTAAAGAGCCATTTGGGAATCATCAAGATAAACGTGTGATCAGCTCTAGATTAAACATAAAAATACCTTTTCATTCAAATTTCTGTCAAAATATTCAAATGAAATAATTTATGCAATTTTTCAGTAGATTTTATTTGACAATAGTTTTTGGGTAAATGTTTTTCATGTGTTTTGGACATCAGATCCAATATTTAAGTGAATATATTGGATAAGTAGTGCCGACAATGAAACACAAGACCTACAAAATAGGAAAATAAACTTTTTTATAGCCAAAGACCTTTTCTTTGTTGAGTTTATCCAATATTTTTTGTGCTTAACTCCAGTGTTGGTATCGATTTTGAGGTAAAACCAAAAATAGTATTTTCTTGTGAAAAGCGATCCCTAAACGGCTTGCAGTTAATATACGACAGAATAGTATTAGAGAAGAGTTTTTATGTGTTTTTTCCATTGGATTCACTCGAAAATTGGCCAAAACTTACAGAATATTTGATGCGTTGGAGAAACACATAAAGTTAGGACCAAAATACTGGTGTTTCATATAAATTGTGGGCTTTTTTCAACTCTCATGTCGTCTCACAATTTGATTTATGGTTTAAGGCTCTGAAGGAGAGGTTATTTTACTCTTACTATTGCCTTAAAACTGATATACCATAAGACAAAGACTGAGAGCACAAGTAGTAAAAGATGAAAAACGTGAGCTCTGGAGCAGTAATGCACAGCATAAAGTGCACTATAGTATTTTATGCTATACCGATATTGAGGGTTAGTTATTGAGTTTCGAAATCAAAATTAGAAATCTATTCTTTTTTTCCTTCTTTTTCTGATCAAATCAAAGGACTTTTTCCAATAGTATTGGATTCGAGACTCATTTGTGCCCAAAAAATACTACTTATCAATAGAGACCTGAGGAAAGGGCTCACACACACAGACACAGGAGGGAATGGAATTGTCTAATTTTGGTATTCATTTCACGTACGCCCAAAGTTAAGGGCAGATCAGATCAAAAAGTTTATGAAACTAAAAGCTGAGATCAATGAAAACCAGAGTAGTTTTGCGATGAAATTCCTGTTAATGTATTGGTATTGTCTGCCATTAATACAAAATTGCAAGAATCTAACCGTCCTTCTCTCCTAATCTACCAGAGCTCTGAGTCAATTGGGAATTTATAACTCCGACTTTCTTCCAATAGTATTATTATTTTGGATTCTTAGCCCAAAGGGAATAACCAAGATAACATGTCGAAAACTAACTCTTACCCTATTTAGGAGTTGCTTTGTTTTGATACCCACTTTGGGTGACTCCTTTAAAATCTAAAATATAGTTACAATGATATTAAGGGCTGACTCTCAAACCCCACAAAATTTCTGGTTATATAATAAGCTATTATTCATTGGCATCCGTTATAGCAGTGAAATGTCGTACTATTGGTGAGGCTTTCGTTATGAAAACCGTATTTCATGTGCACCGTATGTCATGATATTGTAATTTGAGTCATACCATAGAGTTATTCGCCGAAGACTTCACTGTATTTAATATCTATTTTATATTTCAGCGGAAAATCTGTTAAAAGTCTCGGCTCTGACTCAGAGAAAGAGACGGAAAATAAAGGTTAATATAATGCAAGTTATTATTGATATGCGTTTAGAACACAATAGCAAAAGGAATACAACGGATAGGCTGTGTTAGGGATGGAGTTGTAGGCAATACATCAGATATGGATCTCTCTCTCTCTCTCTCTCTCTCTCTCTCTCACACACACACACACACACACACACACACACACACACACAACGCTCACTCACGTCGACTATCCTCGAGTAAGGAATTCACAAATGAATTACTGGTCATAAAAACGAAAATCATTTGTCATTTTGATATATGACCCAAAAAATTGTAAAAAACCTCTTTTAGAGAAACCCTCTATTTTGAAACAAACTTTTATTTTTAATTAATTTAATGGCTTTTTTATTTGCTTTCGACTAATGATAGGAATTTTTTTCTTTCATTCTTTAACCTGGATCACTTATGAAAATTTAAAAATTCATTTATTATTCAGTTGACGTATACTTGTGTTGAGTGCAGGAAAATGGAAATAATTTTTTAATTAAAACTATTTTTTAAAAGTGTTTTTACATAATTTTTATTTATTCTGTTCTCGAAAATCATTTTACATCTAATGATAGGCGAAATAAAATTATCCGTTGCTCTCAACCGAGTCCTGTGTTATCGGAAAGAGCTCTGACAGTATGGAAAAATTCAAAACCAAGATAATAGACGTCACAACACATAATAAAGACATATATTATGCGATAAAATCTAAATTAGATAATAATGTCTACAAAAAAAAGTGAAGTTTTGAGTCCAAACACCCCAACGACTAAATGAAAGACTCAGAAATAGAGCCGCAAAATAACGAACTTTAAGCTAAAGACTACTTGTGTTCAAGTGTTTGACAAATATCCAAAGAGAGTCCCTTCTCACTGATGTCCGGATAATAAATTTCATATAAATTTTTATCAAATCATATGTGAGTCACAAAAAACATTTGCGTAAATGATGGCAGAGGAAAGCCATTTGTTTTCGGCACATATTTTGTCGATTAGTAGACAGTTTGATGTATAAACTCAATAAGGAATAAATAATTTCTGCTTTGCTTTTCATCATTTAAAGAGGGTCAGCAATAGGGGGACGGGTATTCAAACAATTGGCTCATTCGCACTCTCTTGAAAATATTGGAAACGCTAGCTAGAACGTTTTGTTGTGGCTTTCGAGTCTAGCTAGTTATTTTTCGATTTTGCTTGTTTGTTATTATTGTGAGCTCTATGAGGACAATTGTATTATTCTGAGCCCCAGTCCTAACATAGAAAGAGCAATGGAAAAGGCATTAGAGGAACACATATTGAAATGATATGATATGAGCCATAAGTGATTGATTTAAGTGGATAGATATGCACAGACTGACCGCACACATTCACTCTACTGCCTGAGCACAGTTTGGCCCCTCATCTATAAACCGGTGCTGTTCTGTGCTCTCCAGCAGAAGAATATTGTGTGACGTAAAGGAAAATATATCATAACTTATATAACACAATAAATGGCAAAATTAGAAATACAAACGTCAAGCTGTGCAGTGCTGTGCTATGCTGTGCGGCCCAATAGCCGATTAAATAGATTATTAAATATGATTCACAGCTTCCCTTCTCTTTTACCATTTGGTGTTCACTTTTAGGTTTGGGATCAACAGTGATAGAGCACAGGCACCCAAACCTAAATAACTCTGTCTGAATGACTCTCTTATTCTGATCCCCCATTCGTTTGGATTTATTTTCAAAAGCACTCATTTCTTTCAAAAAACTGATCGGACGGACTCATAAAGCACTCACTCGAATAAGTCCTCTCCATTGCATACAATTATATATCAAGTGATCGGCTGTCCATTGATTTGGATATCTATCTGAGTTTCTAACTATAATAGAGAGGACTAACTAAAAAAGTTGTGATTCAGTACTGAAATCACACAAAGGAATTAATCATTCGTTACGAATGTCTGTCCGCACAACACATTCACTTATTGAATGGCAAAAAGTATTTTCAATTTTATTAAATGAAAATCAATTCCTGAATATATATTAGTGTTTGACTTATCTCTACTCAACTCTATTATACTCTTTTAGATTAAAAATAACAATAAAATCAAAAGTTTCGGGAAATTAGTGAACGCTTTGCAAACATTTCATTATTTGATTTCAATATTATATCAATATTTCATTGAAATTATAATTAATGGAAAGAAAATACATTAAATGCTGTATTAAATAAAAAGTTTCTTTTTATTATTAAAAGGGATCCCACTTTCAGTGTATAATCAAAAATCACTGATTGAAATGTTGTTTAAAAGTCAAGAGTCAATTAGTTGTTCCCGGAATCAAAGTTCGGGAACACATTTGGCTTATATTTGTTTGAATCGATTTTTATCTACACTTCCAAAGAGAGGCACAAAAATTAATCAATTATTTTACAAATACAGACCACTTGAGTGCAAAACGTATTGAATATATTAAATAATTTCAATAATAAATAAATAAATAATTATTTCCGGGAATCGAAAGTAAATTAATTTTTCCTTAAAATTGGGGACAAAAGTCTTGAATGAATGAAAAATTGAGTCTAAATAAGAAAAACAATTGCTTTTTAGTGTTGAATAAATCTCAACAAAAATTGCCATCAGTTTAAAAAATATGGGAAAAATAAATCAAAATATTTGATTAGATGTGAACTGAGCTAAGAGTAAATAAAGACAAATAAGAAAAGGAGCGAAAAAAAACTAAATGCAAATCAAACCCAAAAACATAATCAACAGTAAAATTGAATTGAATTTTGTTTTATGGCATTTGAATGCAAATCATATTATTTGAAGAAAAAGCAAATATAAGCAAAAATAAAGTATTTTACGCTTTATATCAGAAGTAGTTGTAATTGAATTCAAACATTTTATGCTCTTTTTTGCCTCAAAACGGCTGAACAGCAAAAATATTTATTATATTCACAACTGATTTGTATGTATATTATTATTTTGAGGCAATCAAGTGTTGAAAAATATTTGTTTTATTAACGAGAGACTCGTTTGTCGGCTTTGCCTCTCTTTCCAATTGATGTAAAGGTAGGGAACGGTAGGGCAATCAACGAATTAGCCATACTTTCAAACAAACGTTTGCCGTACAACAGACCGATGGTTAGGGCACTGAATGAGCGCCGAATGAAAATGAATGGGAAAATGTGATGTAAAACTTGATGACAATTATCATTACTATTATTAAAGGCTCAGAATAATAGCTCAGAATAAAAGTTCGTTTAATTTTTTTTCTCGCATTCTCTCACTCTTTGTATTCAATTCAGTATTAAATTAGATTCCAATTGAAAATAATTTATGTGAGGATTAGAAATAGGGTTTACAGGGATTTATTCACTCGTAGAATAAAAAATTTATGACATCACCAAGGTGAACACATTAGATTATCAACGATTTGTTTGTTTAAGTCAAACTATTTTGTTTCGATAATTTCGAGCATGAACGTTTAAATCAAGGACTTGTACGATAATAATCTTGTTAATTGAGTGGTTGCATGAAAATAGAGGCAAAATTACGACTGATTTCCATTAATGGTTACCCCCAGAGCTTAATCAAAGTATTTTTTCACATTTAACTAAGCAGTGGTTGTGTTAGTGGATGGGACTAACCTGATAATGATTAAGTAGTATCTGATGAAAGCTAATTCTTAAATATATAGTATTTTTTGAATGATTATAATTGCCATTTAGAGGGTCGGTATATATGCAGTGCCGACAATATATTGTATGAATACTTAGAATAGAGAATGACTTATATTATGTAAAATAGTTTTTTAATAATTCTCTCAGAGATAGTGAGAGCCCACAAAAAAATGAAAGCTCTGAAGAAAAGCTAAATTACATTAAATATAAACATTAACGAGCAGGTGATTAGCGTGGGAATAAGCCATCAATGTATGTGCACTCACTCTTTGGGCTTTTGCTCAGGTATATGAGCCGGTGCTCAGCCTTGAATGAGTAAGCGTTGTTTTAAAAGTTAGACCATTTTTTCTGAAGAATATATCATAGATTCTACAGAAAATACAATTTTAGGGCAGGTGGTGTTCGCCAGCATCTATGTATGTTCTCTTGTAATACTTGAGCCCTACTCTCTCGTTAGCCCTGTGCCCTATCACTATACCTCTCAATTTCTTTTCTTCACTTTTCCTCTTTTATTCTTATTATTTATTTTTCTTTTGATGTTTTTTGTGAATAATTTCTATTTTATTGCTTTTGTATACAAACTGCCGAAGACTTGAATCCTATGGTTAGTACAATGGTATAGCTATGGAAGAGTGCTTTCCCAGTTTATCCACCCCTTCGTTGTGCTAATGATTGGCCGAAAACTTAGAGGAAAAAAATGATTTTTCTCTTTCTTTCGGTAAAAAATCATTTCACGACCAGAGATACAGTGATTTTCAAGTGGAACGCATGCTATGGCAATACCATGTGTGGAAAGCCATCAATTGCTTTATGGGTTAAAGTGCCCGGGAGGAGCTGAACCTGAGCCACGATTTTTCAAAACTTAATATACAATTACCAGAGCTATGACTTATGGCATACTCTTTGCTTACGCTTAACATTGGCTCAGATATCGAATCAAATACATCGTTAACGAGAGGACAGAATAAAACAAATAAAACCATATTTTATGACCGAAATTAAATATTAAATCAAATATCGTTAAAAAGTAAGTTCAATACCAAGATTAATGTCAATAAAGAAAAAGAGAACACCTATTTGATAAAAAAGATGAATTTTGTTTTGAAATATTCATCAAAATTTACGATCAATTAATTCTTGGTTTTTAAGTCAAAACAAAGTTTAGTTTTAATCAAAGAGTCGACGAAAACATGTAATTAAAAAATTTTTGTAATTCAAGCGAAGAGAAAAACTTTGTTTTATTTTCTCAGAAAATAAATTCATAAAAACCTTCAAAATATTTGACTAACTTTTCGTTTGACTTCAAGTCTTGTATTTATTTAATTAATAAATATTGCGCTTAATTAGAGACCCAAAAGCGCTCACACAGAGTGATAGAGCCCTCTCTTTCTTAGATAGCGAGAGTGACCCGACCATAACCAGAATCATTTTAGCTAGCATGATTAATTTTGGATGAACACAGAGATTAATTTTAGCGTTTCATACGGTTTGTTAAGAAAATTATGTTTTCGTTCTCATCGCACACATCGTCCTAATGATGGAAATCCTACTGGCAGGATGTGCACCATTCAAATTGATCTTTCCTAATTGACCTTAATTAATATTTCGAGACATTCTAATGAATTTTCAATGAAAATTTGCTTAAATTCCAATCCTTTTTCATAATGGCTCTAAATTTTATGATTATCTGATTAATGACTGAGTAATTACTAATTAGTAGTGAAAATCCTTGGCTATGCTTTCCAACAATATTAGGCTGTTTTTCATGAGGTATTTAAGGCCTGCAAAATAATTGTGCTGCTCAGCCACAAGAAAAAAACATGTGATGAGCGCCAATCATCATAATCATCATCAGTGATGAAGACTGAGACCAGTCACTCATCTCCTGAATAGTTAAGCAAAAGAAGAGAAAAATCCCGAAATAATCGTCAGATCATCAATATATGAGAGGGGATAGCCTTCAGGTTAAATATGGTATAAAATACTTATAATATATTAAAATAACTTCAAGAGTCGGCGTTTTTCTTGTGTGGCGTTCCTCTGTACACTAACAGTCTGTTTGCTAAGAAGTGAGCGCTCACTCCATGGCTAACACAACAGAACAAAAGACCAAAATTAAGATGAGATTAAATAACTTGCAAAATAAGAATAGAATATCAGTGAAGAGGAATGTTTTACCTCCCTTTCCCTCTCTCTCAATATCTCTGCCATAAGTACTCATAATATATATGATATGATATCAGTTGAATCGCTTAATAAGCAAGGCATGCGATGGACAGGGAGATGCCTATCCGCGTTCACTCTTATACTGGTTTCTTATGGTATTCCTGTGCTATTAAAAACTTGATTGCAATCTATCTAATAAGCAAAGGACTGATTACCGGCGCTCTTGTTTCCCTTTATTACTATTTGTGAGGTAAATGCAAATCCCATTTGTGTTGTAAACCCTTTTTCTTATTATAAAAATTATTAGTCATTCCCTACTCTATCTACTGAGCCTACCCTACCTCTAGTAGAGTCGGCCTTTAATTTGTGAGAACCTCTCATAAATAAAAAGAAAATTACAGTCAGTTTTGTTTTATACCAACCAAAAGGCTAACGATATATACAATTATCCATTGAATTGATTGTTAACCAGTTTTCAAATAATAGTGATAAGTTATGGAAACCCATTGAAGCCAGAGTTTGGTAATACATGCCATTGATTTTTGCAGTTATCGTTTACATGAAATATAAATACTAGTGGTTAGACTGTAGTCTAAGAGCGCCGCCAGAGATGAACCAGTGATGAGAGCACTGATGATATGCTTCTCTCATCGGCCGAATGGCTTTTTCAATGTATATATTCGTTAGGAATCTCTCTCTCTCTCTCTCTCTCTCTCTCTCTCTCTCTCCCGCCC
>JAQGCE010000892.1:0-10287 GCA_034699185.1 Eupelops torulosus | reverse complement strand
TTGAATTAGATTTTAACACAATTTACATAAAAATTTAATTAATACTTTTTGATGAGTATTTCGCTCTCAGTTTCAGTCATTTTGTTATAAATAAGTTAATCGATATTCAACTGAAGAAAATTACTTAAAACACATTAAATCTGTTATTTACAGACCATTTAGTTTCAAATGTTTTATTAAAACAATTTTTTACTCTAATTATTGAAATAATTAAGAGTAAAGTTCTTTAATGGGAATATCAAAACTGATAATTAAGTGAAGTTAATAACGATTATAACGTAATAATTGAATTGAATTGAATTCGTGACATAATAGACAAAATTGAAGGCATTTTGTCTCAAATTTTGCCATAATTTGAATCAATTAAATGAATCCGTTTTTTACAAAAATGTTTGGAGTCTTTGCCTTTAGTTTGGATTCAATTTTGTTTTGAAACAAAAATCAATGAATAAAAAGAATTTTTTTAGCCTTGAATTTCAAACCAAATGCAAAACAGAAGACTTGGAATTGAGAAACACTTTCAAAGATAAGTTTATTAGCGAAGACATTAATATAGAGTGAAAGCCATTCTTGTTGTCGACGCTGTTCTTCATTGCAATTTCGTTAATTAAAGACATTTAATCCAATAAAAGTCAATCATTTGAGGAGACATTGTGTCAGATATTGTTTCGGAAAACAGGAAGACCTGATTAGGCTTTCGGTTTGACTATTTCATTGAATTTAATATAATTTATCAAAAAATGCATTCAAATGACATAAAGGGATAAACATAAGTGACTTTACATTGTTTTAAATAATGGTTATCTTCTAATTAATTGATTCAAAATATTTATCAAAATTATAGTAATTAAAGGAACAGAAAATAAAATTTAATTGAATTCTTGACTCAAATAATAGGTTAATAAAAACTAATTATTCAGAAAGATTGGCAAAAAATTGTTTAATCAAAAACTCATTAAAGTAAAGCAATTTTGAACATAAATATTAAACAAACGAACAATTTTCCGATATTTTGCTTTTTTGGTACAGAATATTAAAGGCTTTTTAGTGCCGCAAATATTTTATGTTATATTCAGACAAAATATTTGGCTTCTATTGAGTTGATGTTTATAAGAGGAACGGCAGATATCAAAAAGTGATTCATATATTGTGATGTGCAGACTATACATTTTTCAGATAAAATCTTGCTTACGATAAACCCGTCCGAAAAAGCTCCGGTTGTTTGCCATTGAATACAACACTAATACACGTTTTAATGTCTAATTAATGGTAGGTATATATCTCCTAATGATATGCCATTCATTTGAATAATTGCTGCCTCACATGAATTTTCATTTAACCATTAGATTCGGGATCTTTTCATTTATATTCTATTTTCTAAAATACTCTAAATAAAGTTTAATAAATCTTAAGGTCTATTAGGAATGCATTTAAATATTTAATAAAAGAAAATTTGAGAAAAAATATATGACTCGGGATTCCATAAAAGATTCAACTGATTGAATGCCTCCCTTATTGAAAATATGAGATGAGCATGGTAGCTTCAATAAAATGTTGTTGCTCAATATATATATAATTTTGAAACTTGCTATTTTATATTGTACTTAAATGTATCATGGTTGTAGCTTGATTAAATATTCAAATGGAAAAAACTGAGCAAATAAATTTTAAATGCACTATTTAAATGAAATTACATTGAATATCCATACAAAAGAAATTATTTCTACCAGATACTATGAAATCTTATAAGAAAATCGATTCCAATATAGCCTTGTTCAGTATTTCCAATGTAAATAAATTCAAGTAATAAATATTTAATTTCGATCTATTTTTTACGAAGCTATTTACCTCCAGGGTAACAGAAGTTTATTTACAGTGGACAGCATTATCCCGACTCAACTGCCAGCACAGAAAGCACAGAATAACCCCAAAAAACATTATATTGCCCTCTGATAACATTTCTGTTGGTTACCCGGGAAGTGCTGCTTCATTGAGCTTTAGATTAGAAAAGGAAAAAGAAGATGAATAGAAAATGAAAGCTTAAAAACGATCCCTCACAGTGTGAGACACAAATGCTAGATTCTAATCTTGGGAATATTATTTTGCAATTGACATAATTTTCAGTAATGTTTGAATAAATTATACTTTTCTGAAATCATTTAGGAATTGAAAGCTTTTTGAAAACTTAATAACAAATGATTTAAACAAATTATTTTTTATACAAATAGTCATAAATTATTAAATTTTCTCAAAATTTTGTGTCAATTCTTATATGTATTTTACTTTTAATACACAAAAGTATAGAAAATTTGCTTTAATTTTGAGGTCCAATGAATTTTAAAGATTATATTTGACATTAAGAGAAAGGTTTTTTCTTTAAGAGATAGGAGTGAAGAGGAGGGAATGGATGGGGAGGGAGACCGACAGATACATTTCATATTTGTAAGACTAAAAACGTTGAAAATCTTTTATAAATCTCTTCTTTTATTTTTTAGTTCATTCCTTAAATATTATATAAATTTAATACGATTTGAGTCACAGAAAGAGTTATGTGTTTTTGAGTTTGACTTTTAGCTAATGATTGTTTCATTTCGTTTGTTATATGTATTGCAAATATGACACAAATCTCTTTCCTATATCTCATTAAAGTCTCTCATTTTTCATAACTCTCGATAACAAAGGATTAAAATTGCGATAAAGGGTCCCGAAATAAAATGACAGAAATATATTATATAAATTTAATGGAGTCACCAAGCTCATACACTGTCTCTAAATTGTATAAACTTATCTTGACAGCTTAGTAAATAAATGCGATTATTATTATGAAATATCGATGCATTTAATCCAATATCCTTTTAACCAAGCTTAAATTGAGCTAAGCGTGATCACCCGAACAATTGCTACTCAATTTCAAGCTATGGTTATCTTTTTTTATGAAAGGAAAAGGACTCAGATATGAAAATAGATCTTTTCCTATGAATTTGTTATATGAATAAAAAAAAAGTCAGTTCTTATTATTCACTGTTTTTATAGATAGCTTTGAAAATGTCTAAAATGTGTGGCGTTTAAAGACTACAACTTATCTCCAATAGAAAAGTGTATTTCAAGAAAGTAAATATCAAATAAATTTTTCAACGCCTTTAAACTTTTATAACAGATATTGTGTCCACCAATTGATAGCTATTGACAACAATCGTATCACTTAATCTTCAAATCATTTCAATTTCTCTTCGATTCTTTGGGAAATCAATCGGAGTTCATGTAAATCAAGAGATAAAAATTGATGGAAATTTCCGGAATAGGACTTATTGTGTAAATTTTAGACCAAATCCTTAATCTTTGCGAAACTTATTTAAGATTCAGCGAAAGATCTTATTTTCCACACATCTCTCTATTGAAGACAAACTTTTCATTTATTTGTGTTAACACTTTTGTGATCCTAAAGATAGCCAAACATTGAATGAGAGGAAGAGAAGAGACTCAAAGAATGAGACAAAAAATACATTAATTTAACGAAACGTCAAAAACTGGAGCATTAATTGGATTTAATCTTTGAGTTAAATCAGTTCTGAATGGCGTTCAAATCCAATTAAACCTAATTTAAAGTGAATTTAGTGCCAAAATGCAATCCTAGGGACAGATAGACATTCAATGGTCTCCCATTAAAACACATCCAATATTCGGCTCGAGTATAACCTTAAAGTCTCAAAATAACTATCCTTTTGATAGAACACAAAAAAGTGAGTCCAGGAATAACTTAACGAAAAAATTGGTGAAATAAAGTGCAAAGCATTCGACAAACAATAAATAATTTAATTATAAGTTTTTGTACTAAAGATAAGACAAACTCACAAATTGTTGTTTGCCTTTGAAAACAGTGAACAAAGAGTATTGAAAGGGAAGAGAAGGAAAAGATGATCGAAAGGGAAGACAAAACAGAGAAAAATTAATCACTTTATCATATAATAGAGAAAATCAAAAAATAAATAAAAACTAAAAGAAAATTGAGTTCCTATTGTTTGGAGGCATAGCTGCCAATAGAAGATAAACTTTGGTTTCGCTATTTATTCATTTATAATCTTATTGTCTGAATGGTTCTCATGTCTTGAAGAGGCCGATAGTGTACCGGGTGTTATGTGTATTTATAAGAAAATAATGTTTCCTTAGATAAAACACGACTCATGAGCGACGGTAGTCTATAAAGTAATAGTTTTATTTGATTGCTCTTACCTATGATCCACATGTTATCCACAACATTCAATTGAATTATAAGAAGATATAAAAGTGGAACCGAGTAGTGGTTGAGTGAAATACAGCCGAATAACTGATAATCTTTGATTAAAATTCTTTTGGCAAATATCCCATTGATATTCATTTTGTTTCAGAAGCACAGACACATCGCACAGAACATATTCCGATCTCAAAAGTACGATCAAGTGTTTAAGCGATCAGGATAAAATTCCCATTTTGAATAATTCCATTAAAATATAGTACTTTTATATACAAATAATTCACTCATTTTATTTGAAACCAACAGAAAAGATGAGAAAAATTGTTATTCGTTTTCACAAATCTCTTCTCCTCTCAAAAGAATCTCTAAAAATATATTTCATTCAATTTTTTATTTTCTTTTTCCTACACTTTTTGTTTGAATAAAACAAATATCAAGACTCAAATCGAATGGAAAATTCAAAACAAGTAAAAGTTTTTATTATATATTTTGATAATAAAAAATAAAAGATAAACAGAATATTCTGTAAAAGTTCTTCTCAAACACAGAATACAATTGAAGTTCAGATAAATATTAGAGATTTGCACAGAAATAATGTAAAACCGATCGCAGATATATTTCCAGAGCCAGTGGCGAGAAATTGTTTGCAGCAAATATAAGGGAAGAGCGAACTGAGCTCTGAAAAACAGTTCTGTCTATGACTATCATGTGCTGGTCTGGTGTTCTTCTATGGATGCAAAAGGAGAGGAGTATATTGAAGAGCTCAGGCTCTAAGCAAGCGTATGAGCTATCGGGCCAATAAGTGGCACAGCTATGCATTAACTTATTGCAATGGCCAAGCTCAATCACAGACAATCATCAAATCTATTTTCAATTAACTTAAAGATATTCAATTACAGATAATTTGTCTTGAACTTTGAATCTAGTTTAATTTAAGTATGGCTTCTGAATAAATTAAATCATGAATTCGTAGGAATGCCTGAAGTGATGGATGTATTTCGTAATAATAAATTAGACGCTAAAACAAAAAAAATAGCACTCCATTTACATTTACTTGATTAATTTAATTTCTGACTTCAAAACATAGTTAATTAATTAGATGTGTCGAAATTAGCCTGGTTACATTTTGAGGCAGGTCTGGTCTTAAAGAGGCGCCACAACACCAGTCAATTGCAGTTAACAATACATTTATTACAATATCATATCTGACACATACATAACAGAAGAAAAAATATTATATCAAAGTTAACACTAAATGTAATAAATATTATTTAATATAATTCTTAGATTTTCTGTTTTCGGTGTTTCCAACACATGAATCACTTGTCCTATTAGTGGTTGGACTGCGAAAGTGATCCCATTGTCACTCATTATTAGATTATTTGCAATTAATCTCTATTATGATTGAGTGGTTTTTGCTATAATTCTGTTCATCAGTTATTGAGAGTTTTTATATGTCTATCCATTATATTACTAAAGAATTTGATTCATTGTATTTTTATTTAAGTCTTTCTAATGTTTTCATTAGTCCATTGATTTTATCTTTTCTTTATTTATACTTTTATTTGCCATAAAAGTCAACACTTTTTTTCTCAATGACTTTGTTTGAAGAATATATTCTGTGTTTGACTGTATTTGACGGAAGTGTGAACTGAATGGATATAATAGAGATATACCGATCATAAATGGTTAAACAACTCAACAATAACCACTTTTTGTGTAAATAACTTCATGAATAAGACCAGGATGCTTATGTTAACTATTTCAAACAAGATATTCAGATAAAAAATAATTTTATTCGTCTGAATACACAAATTAAAATCAATAGGAAGTGTGTGGACATCCCTTTCGCTTCAATAGAGTGAAAGGATTGAACGTTCAAAAGAAACAATGAATGTAGAGTAAGCATTGAAGATAGAAATCAAAGTGAACTGTCACAGTTTATAAATGATTGTGCTCTTCTTAAACTTTAACCGACCGTTTGGTTCAAATTGTTTTCTTAAAGTTTGTGATTTGTATTCCAATACTATTCTAATATCTATTTCTATAAGAAGTCAATAATTCATGACTTTTAAGAAAACATTTTCTTAAGCAAAAAAGAGCCAAAATTATTGGTTATTCACTATTTCATAGACTTCTGTCACTATTTTTCAGATTCAATGGTCCGAAACATTTGAATAAATCTTTTCTTTAGTTAAAAACAATTTGAAAAATAAAAATAATAAATAAATAAAAATTATTCTTAAAATACTATTTTAGTCGAAACGACTGATTATTTATTCAATTTATAAATCATTTATGAAAATGAGTTATCAAAAGAGAAGTGAGAAAAGGAATTCAATAAAAAAGTTCAAGATTAATATTGCGAGGAATCAGAGCACAGAATAACTCTTATATTCTTATAAAGTATTGTTTGCTTTTTTAATATAGAATATAATTTAGTTCTTTCTTTTCTCTACTGGAAATTTATGAGCGATTTATCTCGAAATCAACACTACATGTGATGTCCAACGAAATAAAGAAAAGAGAAAGAAATGTATGAAATATATGGAAACATTAAGCGAACAAATATTGAACATAAATCAAAATAATATTTTCAATTTTTTATGACCAGAACTTCCAGAATCACTGAAGGCATGCACTGAAGGCATATTACAAAATAGAAATCATATAGAAATACAATTTTTTCATTACTTTTAGATAAAGACCAATAGATTCCTTTGCTCTCTCTCTCTCTCTCTCTCTCTCTCTCTCTCTCTCTCTCTCTCTCTCTCTCTCTGCAGTATTTGGGTTTTTTAGTTCAAACTCTAAATGAAATTTATATAACGGTTTGTCTGTTGAAAATAGAAATACCAATCAAATATATCTTTGGCTTTCGTTATAGAATTCTTGTAACTTTTATTTCAGACTTTAGTCTGAAATTAAAAAATATTTCATAAATAACTTGTTTCAAACTTTTTTCATTTTGAGAAATATCTATAATTGACCTCAAATTTCTAAAAATCTCTTTCAGTTTTCTTTAAAAAACCTAATCAGGAATTCTCATCATTTTCTCAAATATTTGAATGAAAGCCATTTGAGAATCACTTTTTGAATTAAATCCTTTCATAAAATTGATTTAATAATGAATTCTGAAGTTTTTTTAGATTCCAGAAATCATTTTAATTGAATACTAGTTTTAAATCTTGTATTTCTTGATTCCGTCGAGAAATCAAAATTTCAGAAAATGTCTTAATATTGAAGTTTTTGGAAAATGAGACACAAACAGAAAGAAGTGGGTTTCCCTAATGATTGATCCGGATATCTAAAAGAAGTTCATGAAATGCTGGGGTAATCACAATTGGATGAAATTCCATACAATTGAGAATCTGTGATATGTTTGACAAACAAAAGAGACACTCAATTATACTATCGGTTACTCAACATATACTCTTTGAACTATAGATGAGGTCTTAAGGGTTGACTTTTCCAACCGATAGTAAAGTAATAAACGTTTTAGTCGTGAAGAAGAAAAAGTGATCAAAACTTCAGACTCAGTAATTTTGCGCAATAATAGAGTTCAGACACAAACTATGCGTTCAAATACAGACAAAATCCAATCACAAACTTTTTGGTTAACAACTGCTTTATATCTGAAGAATAAATGGCCTGAAAGTGAGTGAAACATCTCTATTGAGGACATTAACTCATAAACTCTTTAGGCATTACTTTTTTGAACACAATTCGCGGATCGAATGGTAATCAAAGACTGAATTCAAGTGAAACAACAAAAAAATATTGGAACCCATGTATTGCAGTCGAGGCGACCTTTTTATGTGATTCCGGGTCTAAATGTTAGTGACTTCTTCCGACTAACAATAAAAGAATAGACACTTTCCCCCCAACAAAATCATACCAATGAGTAAAATAGTGAATAAAATATTTAACATTTGCTTCACTCAAATGCAATAATACTATATCTTACAAATTGTCTCCAAATAGAGACTGAAATAGAGATCAGCAAAAATATAAAAGTCGTCTCTCAATGTTTGATAGAATAATCGATATAAGGCTTGAGTGAAACAATTCTGGGTTCTCTCTCTCTCTCTCTCTCTCTCTCTCTCTCTCTCTCTCTCTCTCTCTCTCTCTCTCATTTCTAGGAACTTTTTATTTATCTAGTAATAAATTAAGGGAACTCTTTATACGTTTTTTTATTATCGAAATTGCGATTCGCTATAAATAGACGGCAAATATGACAATGAATTGATTTGAAAGCATTTGTCAAAGAGCACAGTCTTAGTGCTGAGTAAATGTTGAGCACATATGTGTCGCGATATTAGAGTTTCTAAACTAAATTACTCACAAATATATTGAATTAAGTCAAACACTATTTTATCTGATTTTGAATCTGATATTCAAATACAGAAATATCTAAAAAATCATTCATTTTATTGATTTTGAATAATAAAAAATTGCATTTTCGAGAGTACTGTACAAAACTGCAAACGTGCATGTACATTTTACATCATTATGTCACCCATAAAAAACAAATCTTAAAAACAGATAAGCCGTTGGAGTGGAAACGAGGAGTAACTTCAATAGGTATCATGGTTTTTTAGTTGACTGGCTAATACAAAGTCTGTTACTTGAAAACAATTATCAATTTCCTTGCTCACTTTAATTTGTGTTTCTTTTACTTATTGTAATTTTATATATGAAAAGTTCTTATTCTAAAAAAATACTTGATCACTTGAAACTCTTGTTCTACCATGGTAGTACCACTGTTTTTAAATATCGAAAATTAAAACGAGTTTTCAAATCATTAAAATCTAGAGATAAACAAACAATTAGTCAACGAATTTAAGCGATTTTTAATGACTTCAATACAATTCAAATTAGAAAACAATTAAATGCTGTAAACAGTCATTAATTGTTTTTAAATTATCTAATCATCAAAATAAACAAAATAAGTCATTCAAAATTGATTCTATCAATTAACTTGCAATTTGTTCATGTCGTGACTTTTTAGTGAACTCTTTCCCTAAACACAGATTTCATTGAATTCGACTTCAAAACTGATCTAAAGTGAAGTCAAAAGCAATTGTTCATAATTTTGCTTAAATTGCATTCAAATAACATATCATCTGTTGATTAGTGAAAGACTGAGACAGGAATGCAGTCAAATGAGGGAACGAATGAGAAATGAATGTATTCATTGTCTTCTGGGAATCAAAATACTCTTCGGGGAAGGAAGGGAGAGAGAAAGAGGAGAGGGATAGGGAGGGAGGGGGAGAGCATGCAATATTGGTTTGACTATTACGGGCCATAATTACTGGTGAAGTGCTATTCTCTCTTTGAATATACGCTTCTTTGCCTCTTCTGCTGCACTTCGTTTGAATGGTTAGCCTTTTTTCAGGTGAATCTCTTAACTGATCCATAGACTGACCAAAACAACTGATATATTGATTCTTAGACTCTCTTCTTTTACTTTGTTTTTCGCTTTTATTTTGTGTTTTCTTCCAACAAATGTTTTGATCAGAAAAAGACAAAATTAGAAGGAATTTCCCTTAACTTAATTGAAAAATACTTTTTTGTTAATTTAATTTAGAATCGAAATCCAATTTATATTTTAACTAAAAAAGAGAGTAATAGAATAATTACAAGCAATTAATTCGTTGATGAAATATCAGGAATAAATAATTAATTTTATTTAGAGATCATTTTTCACAAATTGAAAGTATTTTCACTTTTCATGAAAAATCAATTACTTCTCTAAAAGAGGCTTTCATTTTGAAGTTTATTTAACATTTGTTCACTTTTTATGAGACAAATATTGTCCAATGAATGGCTTTGAGATCAAAGGGAAGGCATAAAAAACTAAAATCCGTTCGACAAACACATAATGAATGTGAAGTCAGAAAACGGATTCAATTGAAATATAAGATCAGAAAAGCGGAGCCAACTCTTGACTGCAATCAAACGTTTTGTTGAATCCCTTGTGTCCAAAGAAATGGCAAATTATTGTTCAGTATATTCTCTCTCTCTCTCTCTCTCTCTCTCTCTCTCTCTCTCTCTCT
>JAQGCE010000891.1:0-10288 GCA_034699185.1 Eupelops torulosus | reverse complement strand
GTCATTCGCCGATAAAATTTCTACCTGCTTATTCCTCTTTGGCCAAGCTTTACAATGGTATAAATCTTAATTCGATATTAGAGTACCTAGATCCAATGCTTCCTATTAAGCAGTTAGTGTGGGAGAGGAAACCCCTTCGGAGAAATGTATTGTCGATCAATAATAAGAATTCAATGTCTTTGGAGTTTTTTTTTCAAAACTAGTTTCTTGTTTTGTTTCAGAAACATATCTTTCGGCACAGAATGAGAGCTAAAAAATATTTTAATTGAAGTTATTTTTCTATTAATTATAATAATCTCGATATAAAACACAATAGAATTAAAGCACAAAAAGTTCTCACATTTATTATCAAAGAATGTCTTAAATTTCATGCGATTCTTGTCATAAGAATTATATTATAGTTTGTGTAACAATTTTTTTCAACAATTTTTATGTATATCTCTGGAAAAGTTAATATAATTAGTCTTAATTATGATTTTTATTTTGGAGCAAAATATAATATTCTTTAATTTTTGCGCTCAGCATATAATGTATTCAATTCCACAATGAATTACACATCACTTTTAAAAACATAAACACATAGACTGAGAGCGAAAATTCTTTACCAAAAATCCTAAATCAATATTTTCTATGCATTGCTTTAAAACTTTTACTGAATATAAATTCAGAGTTAGAGCTCTAAAGGGTTAAATGCATAGTCAAGTCACTATACTCTAGTGCTTGTTATGCTGTGCCATATACATATACTCATATATGGCATCATTAAAGGTTTCTCACAGATTTCTATGCTATAGAATGGCTCAGTGCTGATGCTGTGCACAATTTGATAATTCTGAGCTAATTATGAAAATTTGATATTTTTCTCATAGAATATAAACATTTTATTCAGAATTAATTTATATCTCAAAAGAAGTTTTTAAAACTAAAAAATTATGTATAAAATAAATTCAAATGAAAAGTACTTTTAAGTGTGATATCGGGAACCAAACAAATAGTATTGAGAACACAATTCAGTCAAACATTTATACATTTTTTTCAATATTGAATAAAATTCTAGGATTGAAATCGAAATTGAAAATGCATTGAATGCCAGATCACTTAAGTTTACTTTGAATGCCTTTCGCAACAAATGCTTTTTCAAACTGTGGATCCACTTATAAAACGCGGAATTCATAAAAAAATATTAACTTCTTATTCAATATTATTAATAATAATTGAAAATTATTATCAAATGTCTAGACTTTAGACTCGATCTGATAAAAGACGATAATATAAGGAATAATAGCTTGCTACTTTCATCAAATCCATTAGAAAATTAGTATTTAATCTTGTTATTTATTAATGATAACCACAAGTATTTTAACGAAAATGATTAATGAATTAAAAATTATTTTTTGCCAAAAAATAGTAAGAAATTAAGTAAAGAAATATTTCATATAAATCATACCTCTTATTAACAGAACAGCTTATCATATCTCTAGAGGAGGACTGGTTATAAAAACCTACATTCATTAGACATTTTCTTTGGAGTCAAAAAGTTTGATCCATTTTTTAATAAGACTCAACACAAGTATTGCCATTCAATTTCAAATCTTGAAGGTTAACAATGCTCTTAAATAACGATTTTCAGCTTTAATTTGAAAATTCTTGGAAAGATCAAGTTCCATTGTCTGGTGAAATTTTTTTTGATCAAGCCCTTATTATAATTCAAACGGTTACCATGGCGAATTTTATTTAAATTTACTTAATTTAAGCCTTAAGAAGGCTCTAGCAATCAAACTATCATTAACATGATGAAATTTAATATCGATTATAATTTACGCATATTGATGAAGAAATGGAGTATTGATCGTGTTAATTTCCGTATTATAACCAGGAATCATTTTACCAAATATGATAATAATTTACTTCAATTATGAAAACAAGAATTTTCGTAATTTATTTGAATTTTGATTTCGTTATAGATTTGAATAATAATTAATTCGGGTTTTAATAAAAGAATTCAAATATTAACGAATGGTTTCTATTCCTACAGAAGAAGAAGAAGTTTTTCCGTAGAAGACTAGTGACTGATTTTTTTTCTTCCCAAATGTATGAAATGTATGACTTCCAGGGCTCATTAGGGGGTGAAATAGTTATGGACTCCCCATCAGCTTCTAAGCCAAAGTATTCTCAATTATAAGAAATAATCGAAAAGAAATTCATAATTGAAAGGCAAACAAATCAACAATTAATGGACAAACCGTTGAATCGATTTCTTAATTACATTTCAATACCTGAATAGAGGACTGAATTTTTAGGACAAGATTTTCATAAAATTCATTTTATTTAATAACAAATCAATAACTTTAGGCCTAAAATGTGGGCAAAAAAGCTTTCTTTAATTAATTTGATGCCATAAATGCTTATTACTGGAAATTCTTGTGTCAAGTCTTATAACAAGAGTTTGTTCTCGATATTAAACATGAGTTAAGATTTGCTTATTGACAAAAGGCTCGAGGATTAAAAACCTGGATATCAGACATTACTTACTCCCACATTGGCTGATAAGGTGTTCAAAAAAAACCAGAATTTTTAGTAAATTTAAGAAAATTTCTTAAAGATTTCAGTCGAAAAATAACTATTAGAGTAAAAGAAGTAAAAAGGAAAGGGGAGGAAAAGAGAACATATAGTTAAAATTTAGCTTGGAACTAAAAAAATATTCAACGAATTGTAAAAATGATTATGAAAAGTTTTTTGAATATAAGACACGCCACGACTGGGAACCGATGCTAACAAACAGAGACAAAGACTGATTGATAGACAATATGAGAGAAGAGAGCAAACAATTTTATGAATGAGGCATACATTTCACTCTAATAAAGAGTATAGCCTTAAAAACATAGAGCACAGGCATACCTCATGAGTTTTCTATTATATTCAGTCAAGTCTTTCTCTAAGAGTATATCTCATACTCGACTCTGTCTATAGTGTTTGCAAAGAGAATAAATACATCGATATTATAGAAAAGTGTTCGAAAGGCATCAGCTGTGGATGCATTAGAAGTGCAATTAGCGATACAGCCATTGCTGGCCATTATCCCAGTGCGTATGGCCAGTGCTCTATTGCCAGAGCTCTATTGCCAGAGCACATGAAAAATAGTGTCTAACATTAGTGCTATTCTATTTGAACATCAAATAAAAGGGACGGAAAATAAATAAGAGACAAAAATTGATAAATTTAAAGGTGTTTGTCAATAGATGAGCAGGTTCATTTTTTGTTCATAACCATTTTTACAAGATTTGAGTCATTCAATTGCACGGACTGTTTGGCATTTATATTCATACATCAGTTTTATTAAAAATGAATGCCTCCCTCTTTTCCATTTCAAATGTTTGAGTAAACAAATAATAATAATTTCAGTTTTATTTAAAACTTTTTTGCTTTACTACAGAAAACACAAATGTGATTAGAAATGGAAGGGCATAAGTCACGGATAGACTCAGCTTTTGACCTCCAGGGCTATTACCAGCCCTCCAGCTGTTCCGCGTTCTCTAATGATTGTTGTTATAGAGGGTAGACTTTCAAATAGAAATGGATTTTTAATAATAATAAAGCAATATTTGATCCCTAAATTGAGAGAAAGAACGCTGAGCAAGGTAAAATTTCAGGCAGCAATTCTTTAATGGCTTCTTCTTCTTATTTTATGATTAATATTGTATTTCAACAAGGTAAAAAGATCAATTACTTGGAATTTCCTATTAGACCTTCTTCGAATTGATGTCTTAAAGAAATTGAAGCTAGGCAACAAATTCGAAGAAATTCAAGGGCAAAATTAATAAAAGTTTTCATTTTGACAATAAAAACAAAAGCTACTTAGAAATAGGATCTAACCAAGTGATTTTCAGGACATTTTTTTGCAGGAAAATTGCCTCGTTTATACCTTGTAAACAGCTTGGAAAATTAGATAAAAGTCTTTTTATAAACTCAATAAAAAATTTGAAATTGCATGCTACAAAATAGTTATTTAATGTATTCAAGAAAAACATTAAAAGCTTAAAAAGTTAAAAGCATCCTGGTATCAATCTAATTACATTTCCAGGATCAAGTCCCTAAACATTATAATTCAATTCAGATCTCACTCTAAAATTAGAGACCACTTAACTAGGAAGACAAAAAAGTGAAACGAAACTTGAATATCTGAAATACGAGCAACTTTTTTCACGATCAAAATGAGAGGAACGAGCAAAAAGTTGAGCCAAAAAAGTACTAAAAGAGAGTGAATGAAAAATTGAAATGCATTGCAATGAAGTGACATTTGAGGCGCTGTTTCCCAACCATTCGCTCAATGCTTACGAAAAAACCGAAAGCAGTTTATGAAACAAAACAACAAAAATATGAAACAAAAAAATTTCTCTGAAACGCAAAAAACACTAATATCTTCTCATTATCTATGAATTCACACCTAATTTAATGATAATTTTCATAATAAATGTTTGACTCAAATAATTGTATTCGAGGCGAATGACACTGAAATCGATATAAACTATTATTCGGTTTAAATGAACGATCAATAAATTTATAAAACTCCTAAACAAAACTTGTTTTTTAATCAGGGTTCACAAAAATCCATGGCTAAAAAAATATTTGAATAAAATTTCTATAAAATGCTGATTGAAAATTTCAAATTCAAAAACATAACTGGCTAAAAAAAAATAAAAATAGAAAATTGATGCCGGAGTTTCAAATGAATTCAATTGTAAATCTAATCTTGGAGCAAAAGTAGCTCTATTAAACTTCCAGAAGAATATTCAAAAAATCAATACACTTAATGACAACTAGAAATTATCCGGAATGAATGCTAAGAGCATTTAAAAATAACTACTAAATCAAAGTTACTTTTAATAACATGCTATGAGTTGAGGCAAAAGTTGATGAAAATTATGTAAACTCAATGAAACATTAATTTTGATAAATGCAAACGACTTACCAATCGATAGATGAATACCAGAAAAAATTCGTACATAAAATCGAAATTTAATTTTAAGCCCTAATTAACAGTTTATGTGATGTTTGTCAGCAATTTTTCAGTATTCAGTCTCTGAGTTGTGTTTTGCCATTCAGTGTCTACTCATTGCAATCACAACATTCGGCTCTCAATATATGGCAGAAGCCATACGATTATACTGTGGAAGCGAATGGAAACAAAGCGCACACCACTAGCACTGCACAGGCAATGGAGGACTGGCTGCCATTGGCAACAATGATGGAGAGATAGACAACAGTCAGCCCAATGTAGATAATGGCCAAACATACAGAATGTGCGGAACTCAGCAAATAAGAAATGTATGATAATAGTGTTGGAGCGCCATCACTTGGACACAGGCGCTCCTTCCCTAACACTAACTTCATTATGCATGGACACAATTGTGTTCAATCAGGTATTATCTCTTATATTTTGTTCACTTAACTATTCAAATACCGGAAAGGGGTTACCAAAGCTCATAATGGAGTCACTAATAATTCATTAAAGTTAACAAGCACCAGTAATTACAAAAGCTTTAGAGCACTAATAAAAACGAGCAAGCTTTTATGTTGTAATTTGAATAGCTCGTTAAAAATAGGTATAGTTTAGTTAAAATGCTTTCCAGAAATTTCTATTTATATCATGCTAATTTACTTAAATATTAAAGCAATTCAGCACTCATTGCTTGGTTTATAAACAAGAAATAATTGGAGAACTGTATCTCTTCTCTGATAGTTATCAATCTTGGTTAACTCTTTTAATCCCTTGGTTACCTGCATAACATGACATAACAGAGAAGCTCGAAGTTGTATTTCGATTCAAACACTGAATATCTTAATAAGTCGTATGCCTTTCCTTTTATTTTGGCTCAGTTTTAATCATAAATACATTATTGATGTCATGACTGTGTAATAGCTCTCTCTCTCTCTCTCTCTCTCTCTCTCTCCATCTCTCTCTCTCTCCATCTCTCTCCATCTCTCTCTCTCCCCCTCCCTCCTCCCAGCACTTTACTCTTTACAAAGCATCGAAAATTACTGTTTCTCGTGCAAGAGTACAGGGTTACCAAGTTCAAAGTTATTTATATACCAGTACTATATAAACATCAAATATCTGATTCAAAAAAATTCTTGGAGTGAAAGATATTTTTCATGTTTTGAATTATAAGAAATTTAAAATACTTTAAAAATTTAACATTCGGTATAAAGTATTTTAAATTGTACAAGAACAATCGGTATATTTTTGAGGTAAGATGATTAACAAATACTAATAGAGTTGGCTGCCTTATTTTTAATTTAATTAGGATAAGTCCCTTTTGATAATTGAAATCTCAAATTACAAACTTAAAAATAGCCAGGTATAATCGTAATTAGGAGCTAGGATAATTAATTATTGAACAGAAGTAGCCTAAATTAAGTCAATTATGTATATGACATCTTCATGAAAATATCCTGATAATTTAAGTAACGTGTCTATAAGACATGCGCCGGTATTACCGGTGCTCTCATTAAAGGATTTGATTAAAGAATGAAAAATGAATTAAAAGATTATAACAAAAGATAGAGATTTTTGGGCTTAAAGTCTAAAGAATATCAATCAATATCTATGACAAACCAAAATTTAAATTAACAGTTTGTGGCTATTTTTAATTTACCTTAATTAATTCAACTTCAAAAAAAAATATTTATCGATCTATTAAGCTTTTATAGAATAATAGTTTATATAATTAATCAAATTTTAATGAGCAAGCGCATATATTTTTAATCGAAAGGGATTTTAAGAGAATAAATTAAACAAGGAATAAAATATTTTAAGACAGGTCTATTCTGTGTGTGTGTGTGACAATTGAGGCCTTCATTTATATAGTTGGAGAAAATTTTGATTAATTATGGTTAGTATTGAAAAATGAGTGCCAAGGTATTGGAGAGGTATTCCTAAGATATGAGTTTATTGTCAGAACAATCAAAGTGTTGGCTCTAAAAATTGACGAATGGATTCCGAATACATAGGCTTTCATTAAAGTCTAAGTGAACACACAATTGGAAGGCATATATTGTAAAGAGTAGTCATTCCTTATGAGTCTGAAGAGCAAACTATACTCTGAAAGGCCGCCACTAATGACATCGCATTTGATCAATACGTATGTGAGCTCTAGTTTTTGAAGATCCCCTCAGTTTTGTTCACTGTTTACCCCTCCAGCCCAGAGCCAAATATTGTATTATACGAGTCCGCAAGAGGAGGATGGCTATGGATGTGCACTAATAAGATATATGATATAAGATAACTAATGCCAGTCGTAATACATTTCAAATAATTATGACAATAGAGAGAAACGAAATAAAAATAAATAAAATTTTAAAAATAATAACTAAAACCTGAAAATAAAGAGAATTATAAATCAAAAGATCAAAATAAAAGTGATTTAAATAAAATGATAATAAAATATAATAAAAAAACTTTTTGCCAAACATTTGGCTCACAATCACTATTAGAGGAAGAGATAAATAAAAAGAAAAATGGATTTAAATTATTTTAATGCCTTTGGATTAGACTTTTATTCTGAGGTTTTACTCTTTTTTATTTTCTCCAAAAAAGTTATTTATTTGTTTTAAAGATAGATTGAGATTAATTGGATAACAATAAATCCAATGTAAGGGAGGCTGTGCTCGAAGTGGGAGCTGTGGAATAGCTTTCTGAGAGAGTAAAAGGAAACAAAAGGAGAAAAAAGTGGTTTTAGTTTTAACACTAATTTACTCTAAAACAGAGAATAATAGAGTATTTCAAAAGTGTTTTGGTAGTCGTTCACGACGTCGTTGCGATCAGAATAAAAGGTCAGTCAAATGATACCTAAAGAATTGATGGCAACCTTTAGGTATTCAATGCATTATTCTGGGTATCAAATGCTTCTCTAAGAATATTCTTCTGGCTATACATATGAGACACGAATATATTTGCATTTAAATGCTGTGCACTAAAGGAAATAATGTTAGACATAATCTGCGACTAAGCACAGTGTCATTAATGGTGGAGCACTAGTTCTGTTGTACACGCGATCCGATTCTGTATAACGTTATATAAATTCAAGACTGAAAGCATAGCCACAGCAGAGACACAGCACAACATATAAATTGTCTCTCAAAGGTCTCACAACTCGCACAACATATTTCTTACGCCTCTATTGCTTTCACTGATAGGACTTCTCTTCTTTTGCATAAATATCTTATATAAGAGTTTTAGAAGGCGTTAGAAATTGTTGAATATATTTACTCTAAATGTCATCATTTCATAGAATCATAGACTTTATAAATATATATTTGAATTATCAGTCAAAACACAATTCTATATTACCTCTAATATAGACTAATATTAGTCTAAATTTATTTAAATTTTTAAGAAATTTATTGATATAAAAGTAATAGTAATAAAAGTAAATTTGCTCTAGATCACTTGCAGCGCAATTTTAACAATGCCATTTTCTGCTGGTTTAGTCAGTATAAACATGATTATTTTCAAAATAGATGGCTTTTGTGACAATTCTTTGACAAATTTTAAGATATAAAATCTTGGTTTGAAATCTCATCAAATAATATCCATTATTAAAATTTAGGCTTGAATGTACAAGATAAGTTATTCTAATTGACTTTTCCAGAATATAATTATTCAAATTATTGTTTAATGGAATTGAGTTTAAAAATTAATTCAAACAAAAATGCATTAAATGTTAAAAATTAAAACAAAATCGAGTTTCAAATTTTTATTTCAAAAATTATTTAAATTTCTTCAATCAGTGGAAAAATTTAATATTTAAGTCATTTTGAAATTATTAAAGAGTTGTGGCCTTTTGTAGAGCACTGGCAGAGAAAATAGAGATTCAAATGCAAGGATAGAGTCATAGATGGCTTTGAGACAGCCTTTAGAACACAGGCTGTCGGAAAAGGCGAGCACAACACAATTGAATGGAGAGACACCAAATTAGCAGTAGTGTAGTGTCAGGTTGAAAGACCAGATGCTAACTTACAGAGAGAAAATTTGGAAGGGCGGGCAGGACTCGCACTCAGAAAGAGAGGGAACAGATAAATGCAATGAAATGAATTGGAGAGAGAACTACATTCACAGTTATATCGACTAATATTGCACTAACTCTCCGCCGCTCTGACACTCTTTTCAATGCAATAGTTTATATCGATTTTTTGATTTTCTCATAGGTCTGATCAGAACAGCAATAGCCGTATTCCCGCTCCCAATACTCTTTACTAACAAATGTCAGCCCCTGTTATACTCGTTTTAATCGCCACCAACTCTTATAAGAGCTTAGAATGAGAGGGAGAGAAAGAGAGGGAAAGATGGAGAGGGAATGCATGAGTTGATTGATCGAATGCTACTTAGTTGGAGGTTTTGGAAGTCCAGCCATTGGCCGTTCGGCATAACAATTGATCAATTGTGCGCTGCATTTACTTTTATGCTGTGCTGTAGTGCATATCTCGGCAGCAGATATACAGCACCGAACCGAATACCGAGCGCCGCACGAAAGGAATACTTATTAGAAGTTTCTTTCTATTTCTGGCCTTAAATGTGTGGCACAGGGAAGGCATCTGAATATTATTTGAGCACTTCTTCTATTACTATCGCCAGCACTGGTCTCGCATTTATATTCTTTAGGATTTGTTGGCTAATCCTTTAAAGTAGAGATATTGCTCTCAATGTCTGAGTACTGATGCCATTGAAGGCATCAAATGTTAATTTTTGTTATCGACTCTTATTTTTCATCGAATTATTGCTTTTTTTTATTGAATTTATTATTTTATTTTTGATTTAATTAACTTTTAATTTGAAATTTATTTTACATTCGTTAACAATATATTTTTAAAGACAAACAAAACAAGTCTTTTATTCTTAGTGGAGACCCACTACTGATCATCAGATGCTTATAATTTTTAATCGATATTTGAGTTTAAGAATTGAATTAATTCTTTTCATCAATCATTAGAGGAATCGATTGAATGATTCATAAAATCCAGAGACCATTAATCATATGAGACATTCATCTCTTCAAACATGAAATTTTCAAAACCGAAGTCAAACAGAGATTTTTCAATCAAATTGTTTTCTAATCCGACATTTGAATCATGCAATCAATTATTGAATACAAACTGCACACAAAAATTAGTCATCTATTGCCTAATTCAATAACAATTAGTTTAATTATAATCGGGACCAGTTTTGTAGATCAATGCCAAGAATATATGTGTTTCGGATATTAATTGTGTTTTTGATTTATATTTAGAA
>JAQGCE010000890.1:0-10290 GCA_034699185.1 Eupelops torulosus | reverse complement strand
CCAAATTTTCGACTTTAGGGGGGGATATTTTGATTATCCCCCCCCCTTGTTCATCCCTGGAGAAAAATCATTTGAATGGCTTTTGAAAGTAAGTCATACTATATATATATTTTATTGAAATGTCATTTCATATAATTGTTGTCCAACACATTATCTAACTCTTTTAAAATTACCAGCATCTGTCTGAAGGAATAACCAAGATAACTCTTATTTGCCTAAAGCGTATTCGATCAAAATCGCGAAACTCATAATCGCGAAATCAAAATCGTAAAAATGAAAATCGCGAAAAAATAAACTAGGTAAATTTTGAAAAATGACATTAAAAAACCTTTACGTCACTATTTAAGTTAGGTTAGTTTGAATTCGTTTAGGTAAGTTTAGGATAGTTTAGATTAAGTTAGGTAAATAATTTTTATCTTGGAGGCTTTTTAATCACATTTTTCACAATTTTACCTATATTGGTTTTTCGCGATTTTGATTTCGCGATTATGAGTTTCGGGGTTTTGATATTCGCGATTTTGGGTTTCGCGATTTTGAGGTACTCCCGCCTAAGCCTTTAGCTACTTTCATATATTTTCAAACTTTAAATCAAATTTTGTGGTATTTTTAGTCATTCAAAGTTAAAAACAAATCAATATTAAATGTCATCCAATGTTTTTAATTAATATACCCTTGGTTGTTTGCTCTTGCTTAACCAAATGAACAAATAACTAAATCTATTATGATTTAAATGTCAAATAAATTAATATTTAATAGAAATGTTTTGAAAATATTAGTTCAAAAGTTATTCAATTTAATCAATTTTGAAAATGATATGAAAATGATTTACAGAGAGGTATAAAATGTGCTCAAAATTACAATAAATAACTTCTAATATTTGGCAAACTTTTTATTCGCGATAAATATTTATTCGATTTATTGATTTTCACTAAAAATGTTTATACTCTTAGAGTTTTAGATATATTTTTCTTCTTTTTCGTCAGCACTTTCCTCAGCACTGGGCGAAGTCCACTCGCCATTCGTCGTTGACGTAGTCTTCATATCACCTGAAGATGGCTCAGGTATAACAATCATTGGCGCGCAATGATGAGCGCTGACCATTGCTGTCGTGCCCTGGATTATAGCAGAACAGGTCGGACGTGCAAAACGTAGGACCCCAGAAGTGGAATTACTTTGCTGCGTATTTGTACCAGGTACATGTCTGACATTCTTGTAACTTTGAAAAAGGCAAATATAGAGTTTGGGCACAAACAGACAGCCGAGCGCTACGGTCGCACTGATCGATAAACACATACAGAGACTCGCGATTTGGATCTGACATAAAAAACAAATTCGCAGAACATTATTATCAAACAAATTATTATTTAATACTATTGTAAACGATATTTGGATTTATGTCTAAATTATTTGTGCAATAAATTCGATGAAAATCTTTGTGTGAAGAAAAAAAATCGGGTCAACTATTGTCTTCATTAATACTATACTCGACTCCAATTGTCTTCAATTGTCTACAATTTATATTCAGTTAATAATTTCCTTCAGTAATAACTTATAACTCAAATAAATGGAGAATTCCTATAATTTCTTTGATATTATAGAAGAGAATGAAAAATAAAATATTAACGACTAAAATAATAAGAGAATAAGAGAAAGTATATTTTCTTTTTCATTCTAGATAATCATAACCAGGTTTTTAAAAAAAAATAAAATATGTTATTCGTTAGATATTCAGCAAATCTATGAAATAAATTGAAGATTACGTCAAATACAGAACAGTTTGCAATTGAATACTAAAATAATAACAATAATAATGATTAGCATAAATAAAAAGGCGTTCCTTTAGATATCAAATAGACATCACGTCTTGACATTTGCCAAGATATCATTTATTCTGTATAATGAATAACAAGCAATCTATTAATTATTCCATGTTTTTTGTTTTATTTAAGCCAAAATTTTAGACCAATAACTTATTTTCTAATCTAGATTATTCATAAATTGACATTTCATATCTGATTGAGAATTTTAATAAAATTAATATTTTTTTATTGTTGTGCACACCCTTGAAAATGAGGACCTTGGTAATCGCACTCTCGGTCCTAAATAATATTTAAATTAACCGAAACCTTTCTATTGAATAATATTATATATTGTCTGCGATTTTATTGAAAGAACTTTTGACTTTTGGCTAAACATTCAAATAAAGAGAATTTAAGCTCAAAATTAATTTAAATGACTGTGAATTCAATTAAGAACTCAAAATTTGAATACAAAAGAGACCATAAATATTACTAAAAGAGATAATTTGACAAAAACATTGGCCAATGAAACGTTTGATCGTTCGGAATAGCGTTTCTGCAAATGAAAGGTCATTTGAAATAATTTCTGCAAAATTTTATTTATTACTCAATCAGTAAAATAAACTTTTATTGCATTGAAATTTGAATAAAGAAAAAGTTTAAACAAAACTTTTTGATCGCAAAAATTCTAATCGCTTTCAGTGAATATTTGGCAAACGTTTGGTTAATAATAATAATAACGAAATAAAATCAAAACCAAAATCTAATGTTTGTGTGAAAAAGAGAAACAGAATAAAGAAAACACTGAAAACAGTTCTCTAAAGGAATAACAATAAGTGTTTTACGTAATGATGTGTCTGAATATGATTATCATAAGACACTTCTAGCAATAAAACAAGAAAACTATTATAACATTCAAAGTTATAATTAGTTAAGTTTAAGTCGTTTATAATATAATGTTTTCATTGTTTTTAATGTAATGTCTCTCATAATAGAGTCAAAGCCTTTGACGATAAAACTAAATCCAAATAAAACTTTTTATATAATAATAAATAATTTAATTGAAAACCATTTCTTTGAAAACTATTTATAAATCATATTTTGTTTGTTTTATTTCATAAGATTTTAATATTTTTGAGACAAAAAAAAATATCAATATTTATGATACCATTCATCAAAGGATTTCTATTGTTATTAATTCGAAAGAAATATTTCATTTGAATTGAGCACAAAATATACTGCAATCACATAAACGTTAGAATAAATTGAATGTCTGTCCTGTCTTTGATTCAGGACTTATGAATTGAAACCAATTCAAGTGTTTTGAAAATTGTTTTCTTCTCTATTAAAGCGGAATAATATCCCAAAAAATATATATTCCCTGAAAATATGAGTTCCAAATACGTTACGAACCCTATTATTAAAACTAAATCTAAAGCCTATATATTTGTGATATTGTCAGTGGAAAGGGAATAAAGGGAAAGGCACTTACTTTGAAGTCATTATTAGTGCCAAAGTAGATGGGAATGAATGCGAGCCAAACAATGCATGTGCTGTACATGGTGAAACCAATATATTTCGCTTCATTAAAGTTTTCGGGTATTTTGCGTGTCTTAAATGCATAAGTTGTGCATAAAATTATCAAAATCTTATTATAGACCAAAGATATGCCCATCGATGCACTCGATATTCCGCACTGCAGTACTGAGAATTGGCGAAAGCCCTGTCCGTATATTACTTCTTTGACACTGGGTGGGTCACGAATGATCCAGGCTATTATGAAGACAAGCTGTACGCTGGCCAAACAAATGCAGATCACAATCTGTGACTTTGGCGATGTATAGGAAGGCCTTTTCATACCATTTTTTATACCCCTATTGAATATTCTTGAGATCCGATTTGTTTTGGTCAGAATTGCTGAATAGCAGATACAAAGACCCATACTTAGCCCTATCCTGGTTATTGTGCATGTGATCAGTGTTGGTTTGGAGAGGATTATAAAACTCATAATATAGCACAGCATAATGCCGGCCAATAGTATGTAACACAATTCTCTTCCGGAGGCCATTATTATCGGAGTGTCATTAAAGCGGAAAAACACAGTAATTGCGAAGAGAGTGGCAATGATTCCGAGTGATGCAAAAGAAGACGGAACTATAGTCCAGGGAGAGTCCCATTTCATGTATTCAACGGGAAGTTTATTGCAGCCCGACTTGTCTTCATTTGGCACAAACCCTTTCGGGCATTTCATACAATATGTTTGATTAAACACATACTCGTCGATGAAACAGGCGGTGCAGTGCCAGCAGCAGGTGTTTGACTCGTGATACTGTCGATATTGACCGGCAGCACAGGGCATACTACACGCAGATGTTGGCACGATATACGACTCGGCCATTTCGTTCATCCAACTGCCTGTCGAGTTCTGGTAAAGCATTTGTGAATACCATTTGAAATGAGACAAATTGAATGTCAATCTGTTCGGAGGCAAAGGATGTAACCATTGATTACTTATCTCTTCGAGCAATCTATTGATATTAATTCAGATAACAAAGTCTTATAGCCTTTAATTAAATTATTATTAATTACTTTATATATTAAAACCCTTTGATAAATGTGATCAAGATTAATTCATATATTAATATAATTATTCCTTTATTTCAATTAATAATTCCGTCAATTCTTACGAAAAAATAGTAATTTATTCTAAAAACTAGTCGTTTATTATATAATTATTCGCTAAAAACAATTATAATTATGTTTTTACTTAAGATGTGATTAATTGGACACAAATTAAAGCCTTTTTGTGTAACAAATCATAATTCAGAGATCTTTTCAAAAGGAATTTATTAGTGATTTACTGCTATCTGTCCTAACCCTTGACCTTTAGTTAATTTTTAATGTCTATTGATATTAAATTTTGTTGGAATCGCATATTTTCTTATAAATCAACTTTTATTAAATGTTTGAAAGGATTAGTAAGAAAATCCCGGGCAGTTGAGCGCCACATGGCTCAGGAAAGCCTACACTTATATCTTAAGGATTAAAAGTTGATGCAATCAAATATATTAAATGTTTGCACCATTTTTTGCAGCAAAACTACTGCGGTTTTAGCAATAATTGCGTTATGTTTTAATTGGTTTAAACAAATAATTAACAAATTCTTAATTTCGCAGAATATAAGTATGGAGTCATATGTTATCCATAAAGTAATACAGAATACAGGGATTGAGTTTAAACTTTGAATAATATTTATTTATTGCATTAAAAGCTGTCCATAGATTCATAAAGTATTAACCAATTAATAAATGTTTGTCTAAATTGAAAACATATTTGAGTCCCCTTTAAGTCATTGAACAGTGATTTCAATAATGAAGTGAATTGTAGTTAAAAACATTATTTATGAATAAAATTTGAAACAAATTGTGAAACAAATCGAATAAAAAGTCGATTGAATTTACTTTTAGTCTTATTTTAAGTCTTAATTGGATTCTGAGTTTAAAGACAACTCTCGACTCAAAACTTTGATTTAATTTGATTATCAATTATTTGGTACAAATTATGTCGTCCTCTAAGAATAGGTCGTACTTTGAGACCGTATCTCATAATCCGATGTCCTATCGGAGTCCTTTTTATCCGCCATATTGTATACCAAATTATGGCCCCAATTGGCAGCCAATGAATGATCCAAGGTTGTTCCCCAGAATGTGGACATCAAATGATAGTTATTATCGTCCGCCGAACAGTCCTATTGTCCCTAACGAGCACTCGTCGGCCTGTTGTCTGTCCGCCGGTAACAGAGGCTGTCAATCAAAAGAGAACTTCTATGCGAACGACAATACCGAAGAAGAAGAAGAAGAAGTAAAAGTAAAAGAAGTTGTCATCAATTCGGCGGCAATCGAGGCTTCGGAGGACCCGAATGAGAAACTAAAGGACACTGTTTTGGGTTTTTTAGACATCACTCAAAAGGACGGAATCAGAAGAATCGAAAAACTTGAGAAAGACTTGAGAGGAATCGTAGAACTCATCAAAACACAAATCAACCGATTTGTGGGCAACGAAGACATCACTAAACAATTGATGACAAACACAGACGTCGTATACAAAGCATTGGTTAAAAGCAATGGTTTGAAGGAATGGCTCACAAATCAAATAACACATCAAAAGTCGAAAGTCTTGGAAGACATCCATTCCTCATATGATGTGTCTCTCATTAATGATAAGATCTTCAAAGAGTTGCCTGAATTTTGGCCGATCTGTAAAAACGTATTCGAAAGCAGTTTAGTTAAACTGCCCGAAGAGGGAGAACCACCTCTTAAAGTGAGTCCAAACACTTCTGAAGTAATGGAAGAAACAGTAAACCAATTGGAGGACACACCCCATGAACTGGATTTGAATAACGAAATTGTCGCCGAAAATGACAACGATTTGATTGATCTGAAGACCAAAGAATCAAATGTTGGCAAAAGGTTTGGGGCGGACCCATACGATGTCATTGAGTTGCCATTCATCACACACTCGACTAATCCGATCCCTCAACAGATTGAATGCCCGAATGAAATGAGCGATATATCAAACAATAGTCAGTGCAAACTAATACCAGATCTGATGACCACTGAAGACGAGACAACACTTAAAATGAAGGCCTGGAAAACCGAAAATCTGATTTCAATGAACTCTACTCCGAGTCCTCCGATAGGAGACAATCATTCAGTGAAAAGTATTTCGAATGCAAGCCTTCAAACAAACGAGTCGACAGTCCAGAGTTGTGAGGGAAAGCTCAGGTCATCTAATAAGCAGAAGCTTTTGGACAGACTAAAAGTGATTCATCCGGATATGACAGACGACCAACTCTTGAATGCTATCACAAACACCAAACAAATGTTTATGGAATTCGGTTCAACTCAAGGATTCAAAGGAATGAAGTTCTCTAAGATTATTGATGCCATCTCTATGTACATCAAAAATAGTCCGAAAGCCATTCCTCCCAAAGCAAGTGCTTCCAAACTAAAGGATCAGAAAAGTGGTTCCGAGAGTTGCTGTTCTCTCTGTGCGGCTCCTATTGAAGGAAGTGATGAGAAGATGTCTCTCTCCTGTAAGCACAGCTTCCACTACGAATGTCTGGAAAATTGGGCGCAGACTAACAACCGGTGCCCAAATTGTAATCTCACTTTTTAATTGTTTTAAACTTAAACTCTATTCTAACACTAAATTAAAATACTTTCCATTAATTACATAATTATCTCAATTATTAACGCATTGTTTTTCACTTTTTTCTATATTTCATTATTCGATGACTTTTTGTATTTTAAACCAATTTTTACTGTTTTTCTAATTTCGTGTTTTATTCACAAATTAATGATTTATACGTTTATGTAATAAATAACTTTTTTTTGAGACCAAATGCCTATTAGTGAGACAATTGAGTGGACATACCTTTCGTTAGCCCACTCTCCAATCGAGACGTAATCAAATGGTGTGTTTTCATGTGTTCTCCTAAAATGACTTTCTTTGCCTACTCTTTGGTATTGGAATATGTCATAACTGCCCGGTGCGTCGCCATCGCTATTGAACTTAACGACCATACCATTCCCCTGAAGGCCTATAAGAAAAAAGAGAATCAATAAATTTCTTGTTTCGTTTGCCATTATTTTCTGTGATTTCTCTTATTTTAGGACTGAATTCACTTTTGGTTTCCGTTTTTACTTCAATTTTCTATTGAATAAAAAGAAAAGTTTTTGTGATTTGTGTTCAGCTTTTCTCTAATTAATTACTTCTCCAATACTTTTGACAAAAGTGTTATCAATCTTTTTCATCCCATTTCTATACAATTTATTTTAAACGTTGAGATAATCTTAGATTTAGCCATTGATTAGCCATTGATTAGCCATTGATTAGTCATTAAATTGAACTCAAAATTATCGCAAATCATTGATATATAAGTTATATAACGTATGTATTATTTATCGATTGTTTTAATGAAAACAATATATCGTTTGAGCAAAATATTGATTATATTCAACAAAGAGTGCTATTTATGGCACGAAAATTGATTTCTAAATGAGTATTATATCAATTGAATAACTCCTTAACTCTTGAATAGAGTTCGGAAATATTTTGCTGGTCTTCCGCTTTGTTTATGTTCAAAGACAATGAACGCACTCTTGTGTAACCTATTATTGCTCAGCCATAGAGGAAGACCACCACTTTAGTAGATCAGAATAACTGCTTAGCACTCAATTCTATTCTTCAGTTCATTGAGAAACAGATGTCTCACTAATAACTTGTTTAATAATAAACTAATTTTATTGAATTAACGCACTTTTAAAGGGATTTTAATTTAAGAAATTAATGTTTGAATCAATATTTACTATAAAACAAAAGAGAAATAATTGATTTTGAAGTGCCTCAGGTTATCTCAAGTCCAATGTTTCAAAAAAAGCTGCCGGTTAAAAAACATCGGAGCCCATTGAAACGGAAGTGTGATAGTGTATGTATCCCAGATTAATTTCCTTTGGGATTCGTTAATTTTATCCTTTATTCTGAAAACTTTAGTTTAAGAAAAGTTGTTTCAATAGATTTTGAAGAAGACGTCAGAGAATGGGTTAAAAATAATATACTATTTTGTTCTGAAGGAAAGCCTACAAAAGTAATTCAATATTCAATCTCTAAATAAAAATATAATAGAAGTATGAAAACTACTTTTAAGCAAATAATGTCGGATCAGTGGCTGAGAACAGCATTTATAATATAAAAATTAATGAATTTCCACTATGAATGAGACGATTCTTAATCTCTGTCTATAATTAATTAGAAAATAAAAATGAAGTGAAAACTGAATGAATTTTCGATACAAATAGTGAATTATATTTTTCTTCTTTTCGGTGAAGAATTGCCAACACTTTCGAGAACTGAATAATAAGCGAAAAATTCCCATAAAATGCTCGGATGAGTTCAAATAATGATAAATAATATTTGTGTCAAATCTTTGTTTGTGAATTGCATTGAAATTTGGTGCAAAATATTTACTCAGAATAAATAGGCGAAGAATTTTCTGTTTGAATGAAATTAATTGTGAATTCAAGCCATTCATGTCATGAGCTGTTCATTTCATTGATACTTTTGATCGATTGACTCAACCATATATTCAATGGCAACAAAAAATTGCTGAAAACAAACAAATACTAAAAAAAATTTAAAATTCCATTCTATGGAGGGATTGATTGCAATGAATTATAACCGAAATCATATTTCATAGGAATGAAATCAATACTTTCAACGAAAGGATTACATATTATCTTTTATTTTTAGACTTTGGCAGAAAAATTTGCTAGAGTAATCGAAATACAAAATGTATTATATATTCTATGCATTCAATTTGATTTTATATAACATTTCTTAACATTAATCTTATTATATATTATGTATTCTATGAAATTTGTTTGAATTTATTTATGTATTGGCTTTGAATTCAATGGATCAGAATAAATAAGGAATGAGAATCACATTTTTAATTGAACTGATAGTCCATTGGGAAGATAAAATGATCTAGCCAGTCTAATGAAGCCTAAAGTCAATTGTGAGTGGATTGCAATCAACAGTAATTGTGTTATCATTACTCTTATAATTAAAGTAAATATAAAATCCCAATCAGTAGACGAAGACTTAAATTGCAATCCGAATGACATGTTGTTAAGCAATTGAAATGTACTAAAATAGCACCGGATATAGGTTCCTAGTTAATGCAATTTTAATACTTAATTGAAGTCTTCAGACTTTATATCATTATCTCTTCCAAAAGGTTTAGTTTATTGTCTAATAAAAAGAAGAATATTCTTAACGGAGAGGAGAAAGGTATCGGATATTCATTGTAAGCTATTGTCTGATCAAAAGATTGTGCGTCAAATAAAAGAGTCATCAAAAATGATCAAAACTATCAAATATTTCCAGTTTTTTGATCTAAAAAAATCAATACATATTTCCTGAATAAATAAAATATTTGAGTGTTTGGACACTTGAAGTGAGTCTAATCTCAAACAATAACTCAATTCTCAATAAACTTCTGAAGATTTTAAATTAGATTTTTCCATAGAATTATACTCGAGGTTAAAATTGAGAGACGATAACAATTTTACTTACTTCTAAAGGAAACACTTCTAATGTATGCCAACAAATCCGGGCCTTTGATGGAGTCTTTAATGCAACTCTTCATTCTATGGCCACACCGGTCCAACAGTAAATTGTGAATGGCATGTGCCATTGAGTAAACAGCATCAACAACAAATGGCACCAAACCTTCTTGCTCATATTTGAGCAAATCTTCATCCCCTAAAGGCACAGTTAGTTTAGGAATTAGTTTAATGTTTAAATTATATAATAATTTGATGTTTTTTAACAAAAAATGTTTGAAATAAAAATATTTTGACGAATATATCTTCAAAAATATCAATAAATAATACGGAAAATAATTTAACGCTTTATTTGAAATGAA
>JAQGCE010000889.1:0-10291 GCA_034699185.1 Eupelops torulosus | reverse complement strand
TTCATTAATTTTTAGGTTTTATATTTCATAAGATGAGTGTAAGTCTAAAATATACTAGCTTATTCAAAACCAGACCCAGATCATTTAGGTAGAAATGATTGTTTTACCAAGATTTTGGAATAATCCTATTATTTAACTGATTGAGAAGTTCCAGTAAAATCTCAAATATAATAAGGTATAAATGAAATTAATGAGTTAACAAGCTAATAAATACACTTTCTTTGTTAAACTTTATGGGAAAGAGAAAGAATTTTATGAAAAGCCTTTAGTTTAGAAAATTATTGAATTGAATTATATTGAAAATTGTATTCAATGAAAATTTAAATAAATTTTATGAGAATTTAAATGGTTTTAAGTCTTAAAATGAATAATGACTTTATGTAAATCTTAAACATATTTTGCATTAAATTTATGTTATTTTTGTGAATGACTTCAATATTCATAAATATAACGACATTTTTGTACAATTAATTCAAGAATAAGAGGAATAACGTTGAGTTTGAATCAATTCTTGAATCCACTCAAAAATTACGTTACTATACATTTGAGAGTTGAGATCTATGGAGAGTTACACTGAAAAAAAGGTGAACCTATAAAGCTGTCAAAAACAGTAATTTTCACAAAACATTGATCTAGTTTACAATGTTTACAAAATACCTTGATTAGTGGGAAGTAACGATATTTTGTTCAGAAAATAATTTTATTAAATACTTGAAAAATAATTGCAATACATTTCAATTGTGGGATATTTTAAAAGGGGATACGAATTGTATTCAATTATTGAAATTATTGATTAATAAATGACAAGAATATATATTTTACATTTGAATTAATTAAATCAAATTTGTTTTTAAACCTTAATTATCGATGAAATCAGATTCAAAATAAATTAATAATTAATTTATAGGTTTTATTATTTTATGAAATGAGCGACGAATTAGACATTTGCTGACGATTTGTTCAGAACTATATCATTGTTCAGACCATTTATGTAATACCCGCCCGTTTCCCGTCTATTTTTGGCATGTCCTACTGGGTATTTGATTGAAAAAATGTGGAGGTCCAGTGCAACCCTCATATCCCATGAGGCATATGTGAAATAACGGCTCAAATCCATTAATGAATAGACAAATGCACACAAAAGAGCGGTCTTCGGGTGCAATAGGGCTATAAATCGGGTATTAGTGGCCAGAAGGAGTGGTGTAGTTAGAGAGCTGTCCCAGTAATCCATATTACCCTCACAGCAGTTCATCATCTAATTTGAAAATTAAAAAAAACATTAGTTTTAGTAAATCATTAAAAAACTTGTAAACAGAATATCAATAAAAATTCAAATAAAGTTCCAGGTATTGTTAGGACAGTTGTTGTATGAAATAGGACTTTGCTCTTTTTTTTAAATAAAAAATTAATAATGAAATACATGAAAGAGCATTTCCAGACTTAATTGAGTAAACAAATCAATCACATGATATAGAAGTAGAGGCGGTAATGGCTTTGAGACACATATTTGTTCACATTTTCATTAAAGGGTTGTCATTGAAAGTGACGTAAAGGTGTTTTCTCTACAAAACCTATGATTTGTGCCAAGAATTTCCTCAAAATAACAGACAAACAAATAACTAGATAAGAGTTCTTACAATTGATTGCATAAGAAATAGAAATTCTGTGCCAAAAGCATTGAGGAAACCCTTAAATTGTGTAAACACTTTGTTTACAGTTTTTAAATAAAACAATCTTGCTCATATGATAACATCTTATGATTATCTAAATGTAGAGCTCTTACCACTAATTTAATGGTGACTTTAGCGAAGGCAAAGCCAAATGTGAAGACAAATAGCGCGGGACTGACATGAAAGTAGCCAATACTGTAAGAAATGATAGCTGAAGCGGTCAGAATAGTCACGGGAACTACAGGAGCCCAGATATTGTTTGTCCTGCGCTTGATTTCAACGCCCAACTTATCCAAAGGTGTCTTTTGGCCCAAAATCATCGACAAGTTTCGGGTAATGGCCATAAACATCGACATAACCGAGACCAGGGTCATCAAATGTATAAGCTCGAATCCAGTGTTAAACACGGGCGTACGCCAAAGCTTCTGTCCCCAGTAGGCGGTAGCCAAATGGACCAAAATCATTGCCCATTGAGCCTCACTTACGTCAATCCTAAAAAGTGAACAAAAATGTCATTAAAATTAATTAATGGAAAACTCGTCCAAAAATTCCAATCAATTAATTCAAAAATAGAGGAAAACTTTGAGAAAATCCTTCTTTGAATTCATTTAGTTTTATATATAAATATCTTTTGAAGTTTTATTTAAAGATTTCTTAAAAGAGGAAAAATGTAAACATGTTTTGCACTAAACTTCCCCTTAAAATAGTGTTCACATAGTTTTCAAGTCTAAGACATTGATTGTCAGCCAAACTAATAATAAAAACAATGATCTTGCAAGAACAAATAAACACACAAAACAAGGCAGAAAACAAAGGAGAAGGCATTATTAATATACCTAAAAACAAGCTAGAACATTAGGGCTAATTATAAGCTAGCTAGTCTATTGAAAACTGTAAAGATTTTACCAGAATTAGTTAGATTTAGTATTTTTTAACCAGGTTAAATTACTGGTTGAAGCAGAATAGGGCAATTATTGAGACATGTTAATTTTTAAAGAATAACATGATCTTACTTTCCGAAGACCATTTGACGAGTCACGTGACACATATGATGAGTGGAGAAGAAGGCAATCATTGAAGTGATAAACAGCACAAATAATAGGACTGGAGTCCGGCCCAGCTGTCCGGCACAGGATACGGCCAGTGTGACAAATATTGTGGAGACAGCATCACAGCCATGGTCATACACCTCCTCTATTTGACTATTCTGTACTTTATAGCACTGTTTGCCGTCCAATGCGTCCAAAGTTTGATAGAGGAATACCCCGATAGCACACAGGACAAAAGCCCAGGCTGGCACCTAATCATAAACAGTGACCAAGGTTAACTCACATTGGACTCTAGCAAATTTTATGATTAATTACCTCATTGCGAGCATCGGGTGAATAGTAGAGCACAGTTAGTGTGGTAATTATGTTTATCACTAATCCAGTTGCTGTTATAGTACAGGGACTGACCCATAATGGGATGAACTGGGCTAACCATATCCAGAATCTGTGGAAAAATGAACAAGACTAATTAGTTTAGCTGACACTAGGCCTTAAAGTGTAAATTGAATCAGGGTAAAACAATTACACATATATACTAGCTGATCCAACTAAAAGATAGAGGACGGGTAGCCTAGAGTCAAAGAGAAACATACTTTTGCAAAAATAATAGCTCGAGATAAGAGCCGGCGCTGGCATTATATACATAGGGATTGGTTATCAAGTACTGCATGTGTTTTGGACTCAGAGCCCAACCGCCGACCACTTGCTTAAGACGTTTATTATCATCGCATTTATTGATCTCCATTTCCATCGCCTCTACTCTGACCTTCTCTTTGAAATCATTGAATTTTTTCTGAGCTAAGGCTGCCTTTCCCTTCAGGACTCTTTCCATTTTGTCCAAATTCATTGTCAAATTGAGCGCCGACTTGTCTTTACCATTACATTCATTGGACTGATCTCTACCAGACCTCAGACCAGAACTGCTTTCGTCGATAGGAAACATGGTTTTGATTTCTTATACCAATATATACTCAGTTTTTTACGGAAAACTACAGTAAATTACAGTAAGTTTTCCACTCTTTTCGTAATTGACTTTCAAATAAGAGGTTCAATAAATTAAAGACTTTTTTTCTTAAGAAAATATAATAATAATCACAAAAAAAATTAAAATTACTTTTTGACTAAAATATGATTTTAATTGACTTTTGTTTACAAACAGTAACTATGAGTTAAAAAATAATTGAATTTAAATAAATAAATAACAATAGATTTCAACTAAACAAGCAAATATTTCAACAGCAAGTTGATTGCTCAGTTGCTTGGAATTTCACTAGTCTTTGAATTCACACCTTTTTAAGCAAGCACAAAATATATGACTTTTAATATATATGCACTTATCAATGAAATTTTGAATTACAGTTTCAATTGACGTCACAGTTGTTTAGGTTTGAACCAAAGTTTGAGCACAATTTCAAAATCAATTTACTAGGTTAATCAATTAAAATTTAACAAGTTTACTAGTTTTTCAGCTAATAAACAATAATAATTAACTAATTTTCAATAAATTACAGAATTTTAAATTAATTTAAAATTTAAGTCAAAATAAATTTAATGAAATGAGAGAACAATTGTTTGTCCTCTCGAAGAGTGAGCTATTCTTTTGTCAGTATTTCTCTAATATATTATTAATTTGCGGAAAAATACCAAAACTTGTCGTCCCTTATATGCTGTCGTATTATAACAATATCTTAATGACTAACAACTGAGGAAACAGTCAACTGAGGAAAGCCTATTGCAAGCATTTGTTTAAATCACAGTTTTCTACAGATATATCTCGACGTCAATTAATATGAGATAATATTTTGTCAACGAATCAAATCCTTTGCCTCTCAATAGAGTCGGAATGCAAGAGAACTGATAAATATATATTTCACTCTTGATTTCATGTATATGTAGTGCCTGTCCTCAAAATTACGTTTAAAATATGTGTCGGTGCTGTCAGTAAAGGACAAACCATTATGATTCTTATAATGCAAAGAGAGAGAGCACAGGGAAGGCATTTTCATCCCGTACTTCATAGAAGACATTTACGATAACAAAGATCTAAAATTACGCAAAATCCACATACAGTTTACATTGTTTACTTTATCTTGTTAAATTTATTTATTTTTTCATTATTAAAAATTAAGTGGTATTCCAACGAATCCCATGTATAAAAAAATTGTTTTCAGTAATATATTATATCAGTTTCATAGATTAATTTACAGCCTGTAGAAATATGATACTGATGCTATTAAAGAGCTGTAACTGTACCGATATTTCTAGAATTTGGAATGTGCACTCGTTAGGCTTCTGGAAATTTTCCATTAGACCTGTGCTCTTGTGCCTGTGCTTATCACATGCTCGAGCGCCTGACTGCTGGAGCACTTCAAAAACACACACTGGTGTTTGTCTTGAAACCACTATCTATCGATTTTTGGTCAATTGAGCAATATTTATAGCAATGTACTATTTCGATAACACAGCACATATACACTAATTGTAGGATGAACTTGAGCTTTAAAACTTCCCATAAAAATAATTAGGTTATGACAGACAACAAACAGGTATTATTTTACATGGGATTTGAGTTATGCCTAATTGTTTGGTAAAAATACATGTATTTTACAATAATCTATGCTAGTTAATTAATTAAATAATTAGTTTATGAAAAAAGCATCGCCCAATAGGTGGAATCGAACCACTCCGACGCTAATCGGCTACAAGTTTGAAGCCTGCACTCCGGACCACCGAGAGTTCAACTAGGCAAATTTAATTGCCATATCTTGTTTAAATACCCCTCAAACGGAGGAATTACAGTTTGTATTAAAGCTTTTTAAGCTTAAATAATCCGAATAATTTAAAAATTTTGAATTGACACATATTTTTGTTTTTCCTTGATTTTAACCTTGAATATTTTATGTAACTTTTGATTGATTCTGATGTCATATAATTAATGCACTCAATCCTCTTGAGTTCTCTCAGTCAGAACCAATCGATTTGATTCGCTCTACTGTTTGGGTGTTTTGACTGATAACTGGTGGGCGCTCTTAAGAGCTGACACTACACAAGAGCACACTCTTTAAGCTCTGTTTTCAGACCCAAACCCCTCCAAAAAAACCTCAAAAATATTTTGAAACGAATAACCGAAACAAATAAAGAAATGAAAGGAAATAAAGAACTCTATTATTGTAAGTGTTTTTATCTAATTTTAATAAAGTAGATAAATAAATAGGGGTTCAAATAACGGAACTTTACTATATACTCCTGACATTTTTAAAAAAGTGAAATAAAAAACTTTGTTTAATTAAATAACTAATAATTAATTAGTTCTGAATCATGAGTGCAATAATTGAATTTTACTCAGATATCAAATAAAAAGGAAGCGCCCATTAATTAAAATATTTTATTTAATAAATAATTGATATAAAAGTTCCTAATTTATAAAATATTATCCAACTTTAGTAATTGTGGCCGACTTTGTGTCTAAAACACATATATCCCCAGTTTTAAAGGCACTACAGGCGCCCTCCACCGCTATTAGACTGGGTATTCCATATTCACGAGCGATGACTGTCCCGTGAGATGTTGTTCCGTTCATTTCGGTTACTATACCAGAAACTAGTGAAAAGTAAGGACTCCAACCGATGTCTGTCGAGTATGTGATCAGAATATCGCCCGACTATTGATAGAAAAACATTTACAAGAATTAAAACTCTAAAATAGCATGGTAATTAACAGTAAATAATACCTGAATACTATCAGCTTCTGTGATATCTTCTGAGACACAAACCCTTGCCTTAACTGCTCCGACACTAATTGGTGTTCCCTTCAATTGAACTTCAACGGACCCATTGCTCAAATTGGTGGACACTATTTGGTTTTCGAACTAAATATTAATTAATATTAATTATTACTAATTATTAATTATATTATAAAATAATTAAAAATCAATTAATAATTAAATCTCAACAAACATTTCTGGGTTTCATTTCGGGTCCTTTACAAAACTCAGTGAATTTGTACTTGTCCATTTTGGCGTAAACCCTTTTCCTAAGTCTAGCTCTTTTGTTGATTAAGGGATCCCTATCCCCATTGCATAGCCGCTCCACTTCTTCACTGGTTAAAAAGAAATAGGTTTCGACATCAGGAATGAGTCCTTCGGCAACCATTCTCTTGGCTAAGAATCTGAAGGCCTGTCTCTGTTTGTTAATCATCCAAATCATGAAATATTTGGAGAGTTCTCGATATCCGAGACCACTCCTACTGAACGGCAATAGATTCTTAATAATTAGTTTTCGGGCAAAACTTAACGGAGTTTTCAATTCACTGATCACTTCGTCCACAGTTTTAACGACTTTAGGAACGAGTTGTGATTCATTTCCAGATAGCAGTCCCTAAAAGAACTTGAATCTCAATTTTTCAATTGATTAAAAATATTAAACCTTACCTTGATTGTTTTAATGCAAGGTATTGGGTCATCAGCCCAGGGCAGATGTAATGGATCGAATTCTCTATAACCCCTGTGTCCATGTCTTTTTAAAAATTGTTTGAACTTTTGTGAGGCTTCATCGGTCCCACCCCTGAGTGCATTGATAGCCTCCTTATCACTTAATTCAATGAATTGCTTCTTATCTTCGATGGCTTTTGCGATATCTCTTAAATTGTTGGGCACTTCAGCACTGATTATATCATTACAGGAAGAGCTCAATAAATTCATGTCTTCATCCAAATGGGGATTATTTTCTATTAAAAAAAACCAAGATGAAAAAAATTTCTTTAACTAACACAAAATTAAATAATTGAATTACCTTGAGCACCTTCCAGAATATTTTTCAAGAGAATCAGCCTCTGTGAAGCGCCCATTGAGCAAGGACCGTGATTTCTACCCCCAACCAAACATATCTTTTCATATTCCTCTGTGATAGCTATCAAAATATCCTTGCTTGTCTTCTTATCTTTGATTCTCTCGACCATATCATATTTGATTTGATCCATGTATTCATTTATAGTCTTGAGCAGATTTCTTGGTCCATTAATTACGGTTTTATACGACTGGTAATTCATTTTAATTCTTTGAAAAATCGATGGCTTTTTGTTTAAGTTTTTATTATTCTCATTCGCAAAATTTAAAACATCTTGGTCATCAATAAGATGGCCGAACATAGACATTTGTTTCGTTTTACTTGACTCTGGGTAATCAGTGAAAAAGCCAGCACCCATCTGAAAAATGTACAATTTAGAGCTAGATCAGTTAAATTGTATTTGTCTAACATATCTCATATTAAACATCAATTGGTTGTATACGACTCCCCATCGACTGGTATAGGGGTTGTAGTCTTCCAGGGTGGCCGACCCATTTTTAGCCATCATTCTCTAAAATATTAATTACTAATTCAATGCATTTCCGTTTAACCATGATCACTTACTGCGAAAACACTTTTATGAGCCCAAATCCATGTATAAATAGTCCAAGATGAAGAACCTGGATTGTTTTCATTCCAATGAACTCGTGAATAGATTTCAAATTCAGTTGGATGAGGAGTGTCCATTTCATGAGCTAGCTCATACTCTGTATAATTGTCTAAATTAGTGACAGGTCTGGACTGAAGCATAAATATTTGACCCCCTTTTATACCCCACTCGATATCTCGAGGGTTTCCATAATGTTTTTGGATCTAAAAATAGAAGCAAGCATAAAATTAATCCAGTCAATTGATTAAATCTTACTCTAAGTCCAAGATCACTTAAACGGAACAAGTCTTCATCACTTATACAACACTTTTCTTTGTCGGACACCTCTTCCTCAACAGTGCCTCCATTTTCTGATAATTTGATTAGTGTTTTCTTTGCTCCGATAACTTTTGACTCAATTCCTCTGACACTTCTTTGTTTGGACAAAGAGTTTGATTCAATATTAACGGACAGTCGGATTATGTCAGGTTCTGAAGAGGAAGACACTACTGACTAATGAAAGACAGAAATCAAATGTATTTAAGTTTTGATTCTATCTTGAGACAAACCTCTGCTAAACCATAATTTCCAGTGATTTCAATGAGTCTTTCGTCTCCAGTGATGGTATCACAAGTGAACATAACTCCGGCCGACTCACAGTCAACCATTTCTTGAATAACTACAGCCATCGGACTATTGATAGGCTGTCCATAACCTCTTTTATATTCGACTGCAATGTGAGAGAACTGAGAGGACCAACACTTCATAACTGATTGTTTGATATCTTTGAGACCTTTGACTCCCAAATAAGTAGTCATTTGTCCGGCAGCTGACATCTCTTCCGAGTCCTCTGAAGCACCTGAGGATCGGACGGCAAATAATTTGTTTTCAAAGTTATAAAAATTTTGTTTAAGTTTTTCTTCGATTTCTTTTGCAATAATTTCCGGTAATCTGTGGTTTGATATGAAATTCACTAAATTCTGACATTTAGTCTTCAGTTCCTCATTTGAAACATCTGTTGCTTCTCCTAAGTCTTTGATTTTCTTCTTTATATCTTCAGATTCTTCGAGAAGTCTTTGATAGGCATTAGTAGTGACGACAATACCATCCGCGACATTGAATTTGTTTTTATAGTTTTCTTCAGATAATTGTTTACTCAAAGACTTGAGAACTGCTAAAGAACTTCCTTTACCTCCACTCAAGTCAACAAATTTGGCATTTTCTTCATTGAGTCCCAAAACTAGAGAGGGATCTCTCGAAGGCTTTCCTAAAGATTTGATTATTTCTTGAAATTCAGTTTCTTTCTCTTCTAATATATAACACATCCCTTTAGAAAAGAACAGAATAATTGTTTTAAATAAATGTTATTTTATTGGTTTATATAAATATAATAATCACCTGGGTTTCCATTAACAACCAGATCATTAGCCAAACTGTTCTCATTTTTCTTAATTTCAAATTCATATTCATTTTTTCCAAACTGTCCTTTGAATGAAATGTTTGGACAATCATTCAAAAGGTGCTCGAAATCCGACTTTTGAAGAGATATTTTCTTAAGCTTTTTGAAGCCATTATTTTTGTCGAATAGAAATCCAAAGCGATATTCAAATTCTGTGCCATTCATTGAGAAGAATCCTAAATGAAAGCCTATCCCTTGTTTATTATATCCGACAACTCTTATAATTCTTCTGTTTATTGGCTTTATTTCCAAATACTTCTTAGCAATAGATCCCCAGAAGTAGAGTATCCTCTCATCGCTGTTATCTTCAGTGAAAGTACCTTTGAATTGACCGAATTGTTCCAACCTGTCCTCAAATACACCAAATCTGGATCTAGTCTTAGAACGAGTGAACTCTTTTGCAATAAAATAGTCATCGAAATCATGTGTAAAGTCATAAACTCTGGAAAGTGCGGACCAAATGAATCTGAACTTAACATAAACCAATTGACTGCCATTTTTAGTCAGATATCCTCTGAAACTAATTCTCTTCCTTTTGAACGGCGCCAGTATTGCTAAAATAATGCAAAATATAATTAATTAATTACAGTTTATAACTTCAAAATGAGCTTGATTATATAAAAAGAAAATTCACTTAATTTAGTAAATGATAGACCAATGTTACAAGTGTAAAATAATTA
>JAQGCE010000888.1:0-10292 GCA_034699185.1 Eupelops torulosus | reverse complement strand
AATTTGAGTCAAACTTTAAGGAAATACAATCCAAATGAATGATTGAAAATTTGATTCGAGACTAATTGAATCATTAATTTGAAAAAACATTTCGCTCTATCCATGGGTTTGAATAAATTGTTTCAAACATTATGTCAATAATTATTGAGAATATAATTAGACAATTGTTAGACAGAAATATTATATTCAAATGTAATTTATTTGAATGACTTATGTTTTGTTCACATTTTTGTCAACTAATGTGAAAAATATTCGTTTGTGACATAAGTTTTGTGATATTAAAGAAATTAATGTTTGAATTTTCGACAAATAAATCATAAAAATTAATATTTTCATACAAATCGATAATAATAGACAAAGGAATGCCTTTTAATATAATAGTTTTGTAGAAAAATATTAAGATTTGTTGAATTTTTATTTGAGAGAATCCAATGATTGATTGACAATAATGTTGTGCAAAACGATATTAATCTAATGATATGACAATATATTCAAAACTTATGTAATATTTTAGTCTTTTTAACGCCAAAGACATACATATCATGGCGTGAATCGGATGTTAAGCAAAGAAAAGTTTCGCCAAAATATTGATCCAAACCTATGCTAATCCGATTCACACATAAATCAACTCTTGGTTGAGAACCAAATAGTTTTACTCGAATATGAAATTTTGAATTTAAAAATGCAGTTATAAAGAAATTGAACGCTTATATAACCAGTGAATACAAAACAGACCAGAATTTTCTCAAATCAAAGCTTGAATTTAAAGTTTACTTTAGGTTTAGTTTTATTAAACTGTTGTCGAATCAAAACGAATAGATTTTATTCAAAGAATAATATTCACCAAAAAATATATTATAATTCAATGAAAATATTATTCGCTTTGCTATCAAAAGGCAACCGAAGATTCTTTTTATTTTCAATTCTTTATTCAAAAGGCTTTCCATTTTGTTGTCAAACAGTTATTCAGATCGACAGAAATGTTGTCTGACTTTTTGACATTTTATAGGTTCGCAAAATATAGTGTATTTGCCATTAAAATCAAAATGAATTACTATCAGTGATGACCTTTAAAACTGCTTTAACTTTTAGCTCTTTTATTATTCAACACAGACCTAGAGATCGGTCTTTCCTTTTTCAAAACGGGTTTAGTCTCTACTTGGAGTCAATCCGTTTTTGTTTAAATGCAATTATCTTAAATTTGGTCGAAACGAAACAAAACTAAAAAAATAAAATCTATTTTCGTTTTGGATTATTGAACAAATGGTCAGTTTTTGAGCCAAATTGAAGAAGTCATTCATCTTTTCTCTTATAAAATGGATTCTCAAATGGTTTCTATGTTTTATTCTGAATATCAATTGGATTGAAAACAATCAATTCTTTCGCAAATGTGGGCCAAATGTGGGCCAACCGGCTCTTTGTTCTCAATAAAACATTGAGAAGAATGAAAAGACTGCTCTTCATTACAGCACTGATCGGCAAAATATAGCACTCCTTTTATTCTATGGGTAAAAGAGTCGACAAAGATATCGATTTTTGTCTCAAATACAGAGGAGAGAGAGAGAGAGAGAGAGAGAGAGAGAGAGAGAGAGAGAGAGAGAGAGAGAGAGAGAGTTGCAAAATAACTGTTAGCTTAAGATTGATTTTGGAAGCCTTTTAAAAACCCAGAGCAGAAAACTAATGAGATATTTTTGAAGGCAAAAAATTAAATTAAATTGTTATATTTTTTTACTCGACAACACAGATAACGACTGCGAGTTTAATCAACAAAGAGGAGTGGGCTCTCAATAATAAAGCTAAGAGCAGATAACAGACTCTAATCGCCTTCTTTTTATGCAAAAAGATTAAAAAACATTTTCAAATGAATTTAACACTTTTTGAAGTCTAGTCTCGAAAATTATGTTTGAAAATATTGCAGACGTTTTGTTTGACTAAACGATTATTTAATGTTTTATGACATGTCATTCCTGGTCACTGAACATGAATTAGGCTTTGATTCAATTCGCACTCAACTCACTCTTTCCTCTCTATTAAAAACTTTTTTTGATTAAATACATTTCATTTTTTTTTCTTTAAATTTATATTTTGCTATAAATTATTCATTTTTTTCATTTGAAATCTCAAGCTTTCGATTATATCTGTGAAGAAATTTCTTATTTTTGATTCCACTCTCACTAAAAGCCAACTGAAAAAAATTTATGTGTTTATTATCTTCTTCTTCGTTGACTTATGGCTTAAGATGAGTACAGACCTGACAGAGCTATGACTCAAATAAAACATTTATTAATTTAATTGCAATCTTTTTTAATGTTTTTCTCTATAAATTGATTCGTAAGCGAAGACTAATTGTGATATTATTTCGATTTTGAATCTCAAGTGGAAAGACATGAGATTCTTATCATTTGGTTTTTGACATTAGTGTTCAAATACATGTATTTTGAAGACAAAACTCTTGAGAAAAAGATGACAGAAAAATATGTGAAAGTAATTTTCAAATTAAGATTAGTATCTGAAATGGATTTTGTGGTCAGACAGACAGCACCGACAACACTAATGATTTAAGAAAATGGAGAAATAATTTTTATTAGAAATTGATTTCTTGTTATTAGTTGTGGTCACAAATGTTTTGATGGAGAGGTTGTGAAGCAGAACAACATTTGAATCAATGCCTCATTTATTTATAAGTGTAGTAAAACTCGTCTAACTTTGGACTCGAATCGAGAGAAAAGTTTTCTGGTTTTCTGGTTCTGCATCTCTTCTACTCATAGAACAGATGCAGAGCTTCCCAACAAATATGGCTCTACTTTTGGTCACTAGGATTGCAATCCATGGAAGAGCACAGCATTACATGGAAACAGAAAAAACAACAATAAGCGAACACCTACTGTACTGTCATTACAATTATATACATTTGCAGTTTATGTATCATTTAATAGCATTTCCAAAGCACTCACACCAAAGGTTCGGGTCTTATATATATTGGAAAAACACATTTGCATTCTATAGCGCACAACCTTCTAATGCGTTTCACTTGTGTTTCACTCAATGAAGTTCATGGCATCAAAATTATTAGATGATTGCCAGCACTGATCGTGACATGAATTTGGCAAAACTCAAGAGGACAGACCTTCCAGATTGTCTGTCCTGCAGATGAAAATATAGCTGTATTTTCAAGTCGTGGTTCTGTCACTAAAAAGCTAATTATTATGGGTTTGAATTGGAGTTAATGCGTTAGCCGTTCATCCAATTCTCGGGGGTATGTCTGGGCTTAAGATTTCACGGTATCCGCAAAGCTGCCCCTGTCTGTCCTCTGGTACGCCTCACTCTCTCCTCTTTAAATTGAATCAAAAGACAAAAACTTGTGAAGCAGTAAATGCCGTATAACTAGTTTGCCATAAGAGAGGTCTCGACTCTCATTGTTTTGTATGAGTGTTGGCTGAGCTCTTCATTCACGCAATGCTCAGAGATGTCTAAATGTAAGTCAAACATAGCACAAGTGTAGGGCTGGTATTGTAAACATTTGCCGAATGCAGAGATTCCCGTTTTTTGTTGGCTAACTTGTGCTCTAACTTGTGCTCCGATCATACATTGCATACAATTCTGTCAATAGTTGTGTAATAATAGTTGGAATGCAATCGTATTTCAGAGCATTTCATAGCTTTAGTGTGTGTTTAGGAACTCATTCGGAAACAATCCTCTAATGACTTAATACATACTTATCTTATGAGTTGCTGTTTGTTATATAATACATACAATAATTTATTTTTATTTTTCATTTTATTAGTTAAGGCATCGATTGGTGCGAATCTCAAACATATTTTGTATATGACTTATATGTTTGATATGTTATATAAATGTTTGATATGTTGTTTGCTGTAAGAAAAAGAGCAAAATCGAGATTTATTAAAATATTTACTCATTCAAAGCCTTAGCGATTAGATTCTTGGCACAACTGCACAGACGAGTCACTCATTTAGTTAGAAGGAGTTTAGTATTGGCTCAGAATTGTCAGTATTTACAGTATTTGATGCAATCGTTAATTTAATATTGAATCGGCTCTCAATGCAAACCAAATGAAACGATGATTCGCTTCAGACGAGTGTTTCCTCTTTATATCCCAGTCTTGTCTTATTTTCTTATTTCAGTTGCAATTTTCTCTTCGTTCACATTTCAATTCCCTTTTGGCTGCCAGTGCTCTACCAGTGCTCACAAAGGCATACAATTGCGTGATTTTCAGTGCTTTGGATTCGCCCAAAGCTATGATAATTTTCATTTATGTTGAGCTCTTTTATTATAACACCAATACTTTGAATGTTTGAAAGTGTTATTTCGTCAATCAATACACAAATGCCTGTATTTTCTCTAAACTCCAGTCATATTATATTAAAGCATATATTAAATTATAGCCAAAATGACCCCACTCTTTATGATGGCTAACATAACCCCAGAACTACTCCTCTAATGATACGTTATTTTATTATCATTTGATGTATTTTAAGTGTTTGGTTTCACAGCAGCCGTTCCTCAACAAAAACTTTATTTTACTTTACTATCACATACTCTATACTTGGATTACAGACAATGTATTCACTCTCTTATGCCATACATTTGCTCTCACTTTCCACACAATCCAAACCTTTTTTATCCCAAAAGCTTTGAATTCATTGCTAAAAATCGATACCAAGAGCTTAGAACCGAATATTGATGTGAGACTTGTGTTCTTCAAAAACCTAAATCTCAATATTATTTGAGAAAAACAAAAACAACTCTAGTTTTCGACCAAAAGAGTAATTAATTTCATCAAAATGTTGGAACTCCAAAGAGTGGAATAACTTTTCAGATATCAAACCACTCTTTTTAGTATCGATTTTCCTCGACTTGAATACAACCAAAATTATTCATCAGGGAATCTATTAGTTATGAATAATGTAATTAATTATTATTCTGAGAACCCATTCCACCAGAGCATTGATTATCTGATACCAGAGTTGGTTTAACAATAGTGCCATTCATACGATTCATACGCTTTTTCAAAGACTAGAGTTAAGGCAATTTTGAGAATAAGTTGAGAACACAGACTATATTTAGTTCAAAAATATATTAACATAAAAAATAATATTCGTTTAGATTTATGCATAAAACGACTCTTCATTCAAATAATGGTGAGCTGTGAGTGAACTGTAGGCTCAAACAAACCCAGCAATTAGTTTGGCACTGATTATTATTCTTGTGGGGAATTACACTATTGTCTGAATGAGAAATCTTTTTTTGTTATCATAGATTGGATTGCATTCACAGATAAATGCGATTTTCAGGTGCCTTATATTAGAGCATAAGTCCCCAAAACACTCCTCCCTTTACTTGAAAAACTGAACAAATTTAATATTTTTCTCTAAAATGAATTAAACGGAAAGAGAGTAACAAATCATATATCAAGAGTTGATTTATTGCCCAGAAATGCAAAAATTGTATAAAAATCTAAACACACTTTCAATTTGAGTCTCTCTTTAGTGCTTTAATCAGAAGAAAACCGAAGGGAATCACAAAAAAAGGCTGAAATTGTAGGAAATATATCCCAGGAGTAGCTGATGTTTTCTATGCTCTTATAATACAACTGCTCTCCCCATCCGAAGCAAAAGCCTGTGCTCTCACTCTCATCACTAGTTTGTGCTCTTTTGGTCTTCTGTGGCAATCGTTAATGCAGTTCTCCTCCGGTGTTGTGAAGGGCAGGCCAAAGACCGCAATGCCATCACATTTTACTTCATTATATTATACGACTCTTTAGATGTGCCCAATCTTTATGTCCATTAACCGATTGATTGGCGCCAATACAGTGCAATGCATACACTTCAATATTGCAAACTTCCACTGATTTCGGTAGAGTTCGTGCGATTCACGGATTTATGTTTTTCTATGCAATCAATCCATTGGTAGAGGACTAGACGTTGTGCTGAATTTGGTCACAATTCAAGTAATTCTTCTTGTTTTGGCTCAATATATGAATTACTGGATGAAGGGAACGGCCAACTATTTGTCATAAACTACTCTATTTGTTTAGTCATGATTTTCATGGTTGCCATACCGCTCAACTCTATTAGTTGGTAGCGATTGCTCTTGTTCTCTTTTATTCTTGTATGACTAGTAGTTGTCTTTGCTTTCCTTCTTTTAGTTGTTTGACTAATTTGTCTGTCGAACACGTATTTCCTGAGATGAGCCATCATTACAGTAGAAAACTAGTAAAACTACCAGTTCTTTTCAACAACAGTATTGTTCATCACATGTATTCTAACTGTCGGTGCTGTTCACTACTGTTCAATACGTTATAGTCGTAATAATGTCACTGATTATCCCTAACGTTTACGATCTCTTGTCTTCGTTTTTGTTGTAATACCATTTGATAAAAACATAGTCCGAGCCATCACTTGAGCCATCACTTGAAAAATGTGTCCAATTTTACAATATATACAGTAATTGTTTTTGTTTTATTCCGTTAGCCTCTGGTGACACACAAACGCATAAATTTCTTTAAGAGTAGACTTGTATTATAAAACTTATGATAATATAAACTATTTTTTCATATATTGCTTTGTTTTGAGCCTTCGGGTAGTTTATAGACATTTGAAATGAGAGAAAAACGCATCGAAAGCACACACTTGTGTCACAAACATTACTTTTTAATGCAATGTTTTGTTGCATAAAATGCTTTTGTTTTGTTTCCTACACTAAAAAACATTTGAGAATTTGCAAAAACTATTCCTCTATTCTGTTCTTCGCTCTGTTTTTCTTGTGTGCAATACTCTTGTATTTCGTGTTTTATTTATTGCCACCAGTTTTATGAGTTGAACGGATATTCGACTCGAGCTCTAAGCCCTGCATAGATGTTAGGCTAACATCACTTTTCTTCATCTATTTTAGACGATTGTAAATCCCTTTTTCTTAGAGTCATGTCTTAAATTTCTGTGTCGACCACATATTCTTTCACTCCTCCAACAAAACACACACACAATGAATATGAGGTCTCTTTTAAGAGTAAAGACAATGTTTGGCAATAAAATTAATGAGAGAACCGACAAATTTCGTAATCAATTGCAAATTTATTGTCATCTTTTCGATACTATTTATGAGATTATTCTTTGTTTCTCATCCAAAACGACAACAATTTATATTTGGCTTCAATTTGTTTTATGTCTTTTTGCAGAGAATAAGGAAAATGCGTTTGTTTTTTGACTTTTCAAATACGAGTCATTAATATTTGTTTGAAGAAAAAATTGGCTCAAAATTTATGTTTTTCGAGAGTTTTTTGTTTCTCAAAAACATTTTATAATAAAACAAATGACGATAAGGAAAGTGAAACAAAAGATCGCGAAAAACATATTTCAAACCCAAGTCTAAACTTCTAGCGATGAAAAGACCTCTTTATTCTGTTCTTCCAGTCAAAGGTTTTTAAACATTTTCTGACTGAAAAATGAGGAAAATTATAATTTTCTTAAAGGCTTTTAATCTAAAATAATAGTAATTTCGCAAAATTAATCAAAATTAGTCACATTCTGAGCCAAACTAATAGTCGAGTGAATAGGGCTCTAATGCCATACATAAAGTGATGATTCGCTTTATTTTCGGCTCCAAAACAAAAGCCGTTGGGATTCATAAGAATCGTAATGAAAATAACCGCAACTATTTTCCAGTCAAAGATAAATAGAAGCGAATTAATTGAATTTCAACTAAACTTAATATTTAAGACAATAACCACTTTTATTATATTGAAAACTCGGAAATAAAATTTTCGCATAAAGTTATATAATTTATAATTAATTTCAAACTCTAATAATAATAGAATTCATTATAATCTTTGAAAAATTAAATGATTGGAACCAAAATCGTTATCTAAACTGAGAAACAATTTTCAAAAACAATAATTGCATTTAAATTTTGATTGAAATTTAGGGCTGATTTGGGTTAAACTAAGCAAAAATTTGCTAAATTTCATGTAAACAACATTATTATCCAAAATGCAAATTCTGTTCAAATGAAATAAACAAAACCGAAGATTAAATGTTTGACCTTTTATTAGTTTGACTCAAAAAAATCGATGTTTGAGTTTATAAATATCTCAAACAATAATCTCGTCAAACATGAAATTTATTCATGTTTTCCAAGACATGCAATTGATGTTAATTTTATTCTTCAGATCAATGAAATCAAGTTTTTGATATTGTGTTGTTGTGTACAGAAAATAGTGGCCACCCATGGATTCTCTTTGAAGAGCTAATCACACGTCCAATACATTATACAATACTGTTCTCCAATTCTGTGTTCATTGCATTAAATGTCTGACAGAAGTGACGGAATTCACAAAAATAATCGATTCATTCAATGATTCATTCGCTGGGATTTTGCATAAATAAGAGTCACATTCATTGAGATTAGTGTCGATTAGAAATAACAGCTCTTAAGTCCAGAATTATACAAAAGTATATAATTAGAAACCAAATGATATAATAAATGAAAAATTTGCGACAAATTGTCAATAAAATTGTGTTCAGTGTTTGAAATGAAAATTCTTTTGCAACAAAAATCAATAGAAAACGCCTTTAAATGAGTCAACTCTGTTCTGTGCTGTGCTGTTGTGTATATGAATGGGATTCAAATGTACTATTTTATTGTCGATTCATTCAATTTGAATGATATATCGGTAGTAGAAAAGCATTTTTGCAAGTTTCTAATAGAGATAAGAATTTTTCTTCTCGTTTCTAAGAACCAAAGAAACCAAATAAAGACATTTTCCGATGAATAATGACTATTATATGAGTCTGTAGTCCCCAAAGAGTTTGAGCCCATTTTGATTGCTTCACACCCTTTAAGAGAACAAATTCTGAAACACAAACACAATATCGTTATCCGAAACTCAATCTTCAGCTGCACTTCAATAGCGATTCAACAGAACATCCCTTGAAATCGTTTGACTCGTTTTTCAGTCAAACAAACATCTCTTTAAACGACTCGAAGTCAGACTCGAAGTTAGTTTACATTTCTATTTAGAGACCAATCTTTGGAAATCGTTGCAATCGAATCGATTTTCTACTTGTCGTCAGTATTTCTCAAGTCTTCGGGAAAATAGTTATATAAAGAAATTAATAAAAAAAAAGTAGAAAATCAAACAAAACTTCAAATTCCTGACCAAAATGAAAGCTATTTTTTGGATCAATGAGTCAATGACCTGAAAACTATGAGAATTGAAGTCAAAACTGCTATGATTTTCACTTTTATTACATAAACGATCAAAAAATATCACATAATTAACATATCATTGATAGTAATGCAAAACTAATTACGACATTTCAAATATTTAGTTTTGATTTTCAAATTTATAATTCATTTTTGTCGAGTTTTGCCTCAAAACCGAACATTAAATTTAATGTTAGCTATAAATTGGAATTTAATTTAATTAAAAGCTTTTTTTTCTTGCTTTTGACCAATAATTGGCATTTAATTAAGTGCTTGTGTTTTGAAAATTATATATTTTTTACTTTCAGAGAATAAATAAACAAACTTTAAGCTCAGTTTCTAACCCGAAGTCATATTTGAGTTTATGGCAAATGGTTTGCAAAACTAATGAAAGCTCTTCGGCACAGAATGTAATGCAAGACTATATATCTTTTTAGTTCACCTTTTTTAATGTCAGTGCTATTGATCTGATATTTTTTTCTTTGACACTATTTTACTACGAGATTATAGGGGAATATCTTCTTTACAATTGATTCAACCATGAATTACAAGTAGATCATAGCCGTCAGCAGTTGAGCAAGCTAGATTACTCATTACAACAAATGAAATTTTAATCTCCAAAACACGAAAATATAATTAAAAGAAAGTTTGAAAGTCTTTTCATTAGTACTCAAAGAAATTAATCAAATAGAAAGAAACAGAAGGCTTGTAATACTATATTGTACCATGGTAACAAGCAAACTTGAACATTGCATTCACGAGAAACTTCATCCACTAATATATACTTAAATTTTCCGGTTTTGCATTGATTGACATCAATAGTAATTATTATTTCTCTGTTATTATTATATTACAGAAAACGAATGTAAAGTAAAGTATTTGAATTATTGAATAAAACCAGAGGTGCACAAGGGGGGGATAATCAAAATATCCCCCCCTAAAGTCGAAAATTTGGACAAAATCCCCCCCCTAAAATTGAAAGCCGGTAGGCCCCCCCCATCGAAAATTTTGCTGCCGCGCGAAGCGCGGCGGCAAATTTTTACCAAATTCTATTTAAAATTGTCTAT
>JAQGCE010000887.1:0-10294 GCA_034699185.1 Eupelops torulosus | reverse complement strand
GAGACTAACAAAAGTCTGATTTTATGTAAAAACATATTTATATTCACTTTTAATATCAATAAAAACTTTTGGTTAATGTTTACACAACTTTTTGGGCTGACATAAGAAAAAGCTTTTCTTTTTTATTGCAAGACATGTTTTGCCACTAATTCACAATTTTTTGCTTTTATGTTCCGACATATTCTGTCCAACTGTTAACAGCTCTCATTTGAAGTAGGAAAACCTGATTTTTTCTAAGTGCTTAAGAGTTGGCTCTCAATGTGTAAGAAAAAATCATATGACATAAAAAATAAGGACTTTATATCCCAGGAGGCTATACCTCAATACCTTCATTATGAAGGCATGACCAAGAATAAAAGCAGTCTAGGGAATAACATAGTCAATTAAAACCTAATTATTAGCACTGGACAAAGTATGATCTTGGATGTCAAATTATTAAATGATTATTTAAGTTCTCTTGATTCAGTCAAGTGTCCCTGATTGTATTGCTGATTGATCAGTATCCTAATTCTACTTTATTCCTTGTTTTCATAAGGCTTTCCTAGAATCCAGATCAAATATTTATTTATTATTTAGAGACCTTTATTACAAAAAAATAATGATAAGTAAATATTTGATCCGAGTTCTAGAAATTTCATTTCTATTGCAAGAATCAATCTATAACTACAAATTAGCCAGAATATACACAGGTATATTTCCATTTTCTAAATATTCATATCTAAAGTATTACATGTAGATGTAAATTAATATTTATAACATAGCTTAAATTAGATAGCTTATTTATTTATTACAAGCTAGAACAAATGTTAATTTATTATTGATAAATGACAAAATGTGCTTTATTCTTGTTTTGTGTGTTAAATCGATAGTCTATTCTTTTGATTGAATTAAACGTTATAAATGAACATGATTGTTGTCAAAAAGAAGAAATGGGGAATATAATGAGTTAATGGATCAGGAACAAAACAATTTACAATCATTGGATGCATTGCTTTTGATTAATGTTAGCTCAGGTTTAGTGGAATAGTTTTGCATAAAAAAAATTCAGTTGAAAGTCTTTTTCTGTTCTCTTGAGAGCATTCAGGGTAAATTTAATAAATATTTTATATTTTGAGTCGCAATAATAATTGAATTAGATAAATTTATTAAATTTATTGTTAGCCGCTTAAAATAGATTAAATTAAGTTTTGAATAAAAAAGTAATGCTAAGCAACTCGGCCTACATTTTAAACAAGATTATTTGCTAGCTTCTTTTTAACCTTTAGCTCTAATCAATTTTTATTTAATATTAGTTGAAATTTAAATGTCGTTTAAAACTTAGTATTTCAACATTTTTTACATTCTTTAATGAAATTACATATTTTATGCAAGAATATTCTATATGCTCAATGACATTTTGAACATTTTAATCCTAAAAATATTTAATGCAAGTTTAGATTTTGTTTTTTGTTTTATTTGAATAAATCTATTTTAAACACTCTTTTAAAAAGTAATTGTTTTTCTTGTGTTTAACTGAATTCCCGTTTTCCCAATGAATATCAAATATTCATATTTCAATTTTTTTCAGTAATAGTTTAATACAATTATGTTTATATTTGTATTATATTCTTGGATATCTTTCTTTGATATTCGAGGAAAACATTTCTTATTTAATTTAAAAATTCATTTGAATTGATTTCGAAATTCGTTATTAAATACTCAATATTTTCATCAATTTTATAGATTTACTGATGCTTTGGTTAACATTCTTTAAAATCCAATGATGATCAAGCTCCTCGAAGTAGGGGGTGTATTTTTACAAAGGGTAGTTTTTATTGCATTTTTCTTTTGAATTGGTTCCAAAAAGGGCAAAAAATTAGGGGGTATTTAGGTTACAACTCCTTGGGCATCACTGTTTCAAAAATGTTTGAGGCAAATTTTAATTCTAGTCTAGACAATTTTATCAGGCTTTTGATCAGGAATAGAGGGTAAAGTATTAGTATTAACTGGTTTGCTATTAGCTTGAGGTCTAAATCTATTAAATAAATGGCATGGATAATCATTGATGGGTTGACATAAAAAGAAAATAATTCGATTCTTTATCTAATTTAATCTATCACATTAATTAAATTTATCTAACAAATGTATGTATCCTTGGTAAATAATCTGGTAATTCTCCAAATGTCAAAATATCAACAAATAATACTTTAGAAAAGAAACGCTTTTTTATGCAGTGCAGCCTCTCTATTGCCAAGGTACTCAAACAATTACCTAACAACGGGAAGTGCTGACAACACTGGTGGTTATTTTATCATTGAGTAATTGGAAAATGGACAAATATGCCATTCACAAATTAGTAAGAGTAGAGAACTTATAGGAAAAGGGGTGTATTATAGTATACTAACAATAGAGAGGTTGTGCTGTATTTTATTTGGGATTAAAATGTATTATTAATAGTATTGAAAAATATTATGGAAAACAAAATTTTTATTCTCCAATAATAATATGTTTGGACATATTTTCAGAAATTGTTATTCTTATGGTTCTTATGGCCAATAAAACTAATGCCGAAAATCATTCATTCAATAGAAAGGCTATTAGAGTGAAGACTAAATCTATTCATTGTATGGTTTGGCGTATATCACAATCCGTTTCATATAATCATTTCCTTAAATATATTTCTGAGATCAGCACAATTGGAAGGGGTTTTTGTTAGGCTTTTCTTGTGAAACAAATGAGCGATAAAATGAATTCAATCCGTTATTATCTTTGACCATAAATTTGAATACAAGAAGACTCTGTAGACTTAAAATTGGCTGAAAACTGACCCTTTTCTTGAAGAATATGTCTGTACTTCATTTTATATGTAATCCGAGAACTTTTCGTTACCCAAAATAAATATCAAGTTTGAAATTTCATCAAATCTCGAACCAAACCAAAGAAAGTATTACTACTTTTACTCTTCAAAGAATTTGAAACAAAATGTTTGCCCAAAAGTAAAGACTGATTACAAGATTTTTATTTATTGACTGAAATCTTGATAAATATTCATTGAATGGCTACAATTGATTGGCCAATACGTGAAATGAAAATTCAATGAACTTTTGAACTTTCTGTAAATGTTTGGCTCAAACTCTCATTAAATGAACGTTAGTTTAGACATACGTTTCAATCATTTATTATAAACACAGATATGGATTGAAAAAAAACTAATTTCTTTATTAAAGGCTTTTTATTTTCCAATATTTTGTTATTTGAATTGTTTTCAGTCGATTAAACACATTTGAATCTCTCCATTAATTCTATTTCAATAATAACTTATTCTTGCAATTATTGAATTCAATCGGAATTCAATACATTTGGATAAAGACATAAAATTAGTCATTAAGTTAATAGATATTGATTTTTGTATATATTTTATTCGCAAATTGTTTCTTCGATTTCAAAGAATTAGATCAATTATTTATAGTAAATGAGTGGGTGCCGACTCAACTTATTCTGTTCATTCGTACCTAGAATATTAATATTAGCCTTTTTCTTGAATTCATTGCCCACAGCAGTCAATTAGGGATATAGTTTTTCAGGGAGAAATTTCCCGAACTATCAAGGCAGTTAACTGTAGTATGTGAGTTCTTGGTAATCTTCAGATCGTTTTTATTTATCATGCTACTTTTAAAATTCTTTTTCAAAAGCTACATAAAAGCTGTAATTTATATGTTTTTATTTCTATAGAAATATCTGCTTGCTTTCAATTAGATCAATGGATGGGTTGACAAAGACATCAAAAGTTGTCTCAAACTTACTTAGTTTAAAAATAATTTGGATGAAACCAATTTAATGTTTGCAATACATTTGCGTAACTGAAATACAATATCTTTAAAAGCGTTTTAAGACAATATATATTTCTCCACAACTTTTTACGCCATTTATTTGAAGCGAAAAAAGTGTTTTTTGTTTGGCTTTTCATTGATTCGGTCGAAAACCCAGAAAACAAAGTAATAATAATAATAATAATAATGTAATAAATTGTTTTGTTTGCAAATAAAATTCTGTGTATTTTTTGGTCGGAAGTGATGTGAAATATACTTGGCTTCAGCTGAAATCCATAATCATTTGACATTTTATCAGCTCTGTGATGACCAGGCTAAATGTTTTTATTTGTCATTAAACTTGCCACAGAATTATCATGGCTATAAAATGATTGCTTTTATCATGGAATGGGCCTAAAATGGATCTATTAAAGTAAATTACCTCTTATCTAGATTCAATTTTTATTTTATTTCAAGGATATCTTGGCCATCATTTAAACTCATTTGAGTAACTTTTGAATCAAATGCCAATAAATACAAATTCAGAGGAAGGATAGAAAACAGACAATAGTTTTATTTGAATTGAATTCTTGAAGTCCCGCTGTTTTTGGTTTATGTCCACAAAATTAAATAAAAAATTTTATGCCCTCCGCAGAGACAGAGGTTTATGTGTTTAGACTCTATTCTAAATGTTTTGACAATACATTAAGAGTTGTTTGAATGTAAATTCAGTCAATTTCTATTCAATTTGGTCTAAACTCAGACTTTTATAGATTTAAAGTAATGAAAAACAATTCGAAATTTAAGTAAAATATATTTTTAATGTTTTCAATGCATTTCTGGTTTGAATTAAATCTAGTAATTGGAAAACAACTCATTTTATTTGAACTCAGAATTGATTGGACATTAATTGAAAGTTTCTTGGCCTTAAATATGAGCCAATTTAGTTGAATTTGAGCCAATCCTAAGACAATTAGTGTGAGTCATGTCTGAAGAGTGATAGACAAAGAGGTATTACCAAAACAACTACTTAAGTTTTAAAATATCCCTCCACTTAGTTTTGGCGATGTTTAACATCGTGGTTATGAACAGTGATTAAATTGTGTCTGATCAAATTTCTTAAAAATTGAGGAAGTAAAATTGACCATTAAATTTCCCTTAAATTTTGAAGCTTGGTCACTCCCTTTCTTGAGTCAATATATCTATTAAGTGATAAAGTCTTAGTAAATATCAGTTCTAATGATTCATTTGATCTAATTATCATTTGATATATGATAGCCTATAATAGACATTTCAAAGCTAAAAGTAAGGCCACGGCTTCCTTCATCATCTATTAGATTATTGAACTGAATAGTTTTTTGGTAGGATTCAGAGTCCAGATATCAGGGTACTAATCTCAAAGTTATCTTGTAAAAGGAAATTGGAATAAAGGAAAGAAAAGCTCTATTTTGGCATTTATTCAATTATTTGCAATTATTTTGTTAAATAAAATTATTATTAAAGACGTCTTATTCTGTGTTTAAGCCTTTGAAAGGTTCTGGAGTTCTTTTGAGATGTCACCCGAATAGGCTTAAAAAATAAATAGCCTTGAGGACAGTTGTGTCAAAGACGTGTTTATTTGTTTTCTTTTGGATATCTATGTAATCTCAATGAAATCATTTGAAGTTCTTTTAAAATCTTGAGAAACAATATGAAAATAATGACATGTTTTTGGTTAAGATGTCATTCTCTGTAAAAATTTATGTCATTCTTATTACAAGACATGTTGTTTTGCCACTAAGTGTAGAGTCAAAGTAGTGTATAGGGAAGCATCAGATCCATCACCCGATCGGACATATCTCTCAAGACTTTAATTTAAGATCTATAAAAGACTTTTTTAAAATGGAATAAATCAATGATTCTTAAGACTTCTCGACTGAAAATTCATTTGTCATTCACTAACTTTTAGTCTAGTGATGAAAATTTCAATAACAAGTAATTTATTTAAATGTAAGGAAAGACTTAATCCCTATTTGAAAGGGCTTTTGGTGTTCGCCAAAAATTTTCGTCTAAAGTGAGATAAAACACAATTGAGTTAAATATAAGGAATTTGTTTCATAAGAATCGCTTTCCAAACAACTTTTCAAACGACTTGTTTAAAGGATTAATAGATTTTTCCCAAATTAGTTTAGTTTTTCAATGGGTTTCTATTCACAAATAATTGAATCCTTCCTTTTATTTGCTTTCCTTCAATACAAGTCTAAAGGGAAAGGCATACACCCGACCCCTTGATTGAGAATTGATTTGAAAATCCGTAGTTTTGCTTTATTTGCTCTAAATTTTCAATCGATACAGGTACCTATTCTCATATATCTTGCTATTTGTATAGGAGTTTCTTATTTATTCCGTAGGGGGCCGTAGGATGTTCCTAGATTTCTAAATTGCCTTCATTTTAAATTGGATTTAACTTTATTTTATCAGAAAATTTAATTTTAAAAAATCAAACGTTGATTGAAAATATAAAAAAACTCATCTTTTAAAATGATTTGATTAGTTTTCAAGAGTAGAGAGACTACTTCCACATAAAATTTTCCTTGATTACTATTGATTTTTTGTGTTCTTCTCTATTAATTTTTCATTGTAACAATAGGATCTTTGAACATTTTAAAAGATTTATTATAGCCTGTTTATTAATGATAAAAACTTGATGGGTGTTTAAAAAACATCCTTGATCATTCCTTGAAGGGTTGGCGACACTAGTAATGAGTCATTTTTATATTCTGTTCGCAGACAATAAGGATTCTCAGCAAATATTTTTCGCCCGAATAAGCATTTCATAGCAAATACTTTATTTATTTCCTTTTTTTTGATGATTTTTCTACTTTTTTCACAAATCAATAGATTCATCCATTATTTGCTTAAATTAATCTTGTTTAAATAAAGCGACCTTGATGTCATTTTGACAAATGATGGTCTATTGAATTCTTTTTCAGACTAATCTCTTTTTCAAAGAGAGAGTTAACGATATTTTTAATATAAAATATTTTATGGAATTATGTATTTTTTACATTTTTTTCGTCAAATTAATTGCATGTTTTAGGTGTTGGCTCTTATGTTAATTAATAATTTAATTAAAATTTTAATTCATAATATTATTATTATTATATTAAGCACTTTCCCATAGGAAAGGCAAAATTCGTAGCCAACAGTGATAGCCAAAAACAAGTTATACCCGGTTTGTTTATCATTAAATATTAGCAATGAATATGATCCATTTGTTTTCCATCTGGAAAGGGATCAATAAATTTCTATTTGTTTGTGATTCAAACTAAACATACTTTAGTTTAAGACTTCGATGTCGGCTCCATTTGAATTGAAAGCATATTTCATAGGAAAGTCAATCTATAATTCAGAGTATTGTCAATTAATTCCTTTTATTAGAGTCGGCATTCTTTACATAATTTTGCTATAAATCAGTATTGCTCAAGGTATTTTTACTCAGGAGAGTCACAAAATTAATGTTACTTTCATAATTTAAGAGTTCCTCTTGTCAAGTTACATTTAAAATGCACTGAAATCAGAACCTGCTTGCAAGGAGGAACGCTATAAATAAGCTTCATATCCTATTGGCCTTTTTCCTTGTTTATCCAAGCAAAAACAAGCAAACCAAATCAGGGTGCATTTTTACGATAATAACGGAGTAATGTTATCAATTTAACTCTACTACCAATCTCTATCTACTACTAATCCCTTTTTAAGGGTTAGGCTTAAGAATTCAGCATAATAGAGGGAAGGGAGGGCACCTGTACACCAGTACTATTCCCCCTCTTCTGCTTTAAAATCATATTTTATTAACTGCAAAATGGAATCGTTTTATAATCTTCTAGGAATGCTTATTTTTTGTGATGTTCCCCCCCCTTTGGACATCACTGGTTTTTAATGAAAAATAGCAATAATTTCGAAATATTTTCTCAAATATTTTTGAAATAATTTTAGTGATATTTATAAGAAATTTGTAAACAATTTTCAATTCTTGTCAGCTATTTATGAATAAAAATGGATCTCAAAAATAGCATTCAATCATTTGAAGTATAATAATATTTGTTACAAACATTGCTTGTTGAAAAATAATTCAATTTTTGTTAAGTGAACCGAAAAATTAACATTCAATGTATTTGAAGTCTAAAGTTTGCTTTTCTAAACAAGCTCATTTTCTAAATGAGCCTGTACAATATTTTAAATTTCTAAAGCATCTTGCATATGACGTTAATATCCCAATTGTTTTAATATTTAGAAATAATAAAAGATCAAGAAGCTTGGTGAGCTCAGAGGCAGTAAAATGGTGGGTGAAAGTAAGTGATGCCCAAGCTCCTTCAACATTGAGGGAGGGGGAAGAGATTGATGGTTGTTTCAAACAACCAAATTATATATTCCTAAACTTGGTAATCGTCGTGAAAATTGGATGAGGTTGTGTTACTCCGGGATTCAGAGTTTTTTCGTGTATTTTGTAATACAAACATGTTTTCAAAAACTAATCTAGACAATAATTAAACTTTGCTAAAAATAATCTTGCTATCATCTTATTTCATTGTAAAACAATATCTCATACAATAATTTTCGATCAGTGTTTTGTCTGAAAGTTCTGTTACGGATATATCTTTGTTTCTAAGTAAACAACCATGTAAACTTTCTTCCAAGAATAACTTTTCAGACAAAGTTTCAGAGATAGAGTTTCAAATTGAAGCCCAGTATATAAGGTTCGGGAAAGAATAAATATTCTAAGTTGTCAACAGATTTTCATTACAAATATTGTCAACATTTTGCAGTGAGTTACCAATTGCAATGAATGGTCAAGGTATTTCAATATATCGGTTGTGTAAATAGTATTCACATAGTTAATTGTGGGCAAATAGTACTAGATATTATTAATAATTTATGATTACTTATATTATTCGTTAGTTTAAACACATGATAATTAATAGAATTGTTGTTCAAGTTCACTTCAAAGGAATTGTCATACCTTGATCATCTTGAGTTGAAGGCTTAGTAAAATAAATCTAATTTATATATAATAACTGCATTGCATTTAATAATAAAAAGATTTGAGACATTGTTATATGGATTTCAAATTCATAGACTCTTATCTCAACTCAACATTCGTATGAATTTTAATATTAAAATAATTCTTTAAATGAAAAAGAAATGTGAACATAGTAATATTCGCCTTAATTTTCATTTTGAGCACCTCTAGCAAGATATTGAATTTATTTTAAAATTAAAACACTCTAAAAAAGAACCAAGATAAATGTGGGCAAGACCACTTACAGTGCTTTTAAGTTATTTAATCGAGCAAACAAATAATACTGGTCTTATCTTTTAAATTAATTTTTAATATGAAACCACTCATCATTGATAATTCATCTCCCTCCCTCTCTCTCCCTCCCTCTCTCCTGAGGTGTTTGCAATTAATCCCAAACGAATTGAAAGAAATAATTTCAAAATAGATGTTAAATAAACAGAAGAAAAATCGATTGAAGAGAATTTTTCCACTCATTAGACTTACACTAAACTCTTTCTTTGTAATAACGTTTGCCTTAAATCTAAATATTGACAGAAAATATTCTGGTATTAGATGTGTCTGAACTGAATTCTGAAAATAGAGATAAAGACAATTGTCTCTCTCGTTGTAAATGATTTCTTCTTTTGTCAATTACTTTGTTTTTTTTCAGTTAAGGCTCGATTGTTGCCAATTATATAAGCACTCAGTCGTTAAGAGTTTAGATTAAAATCATTTGAATAATCACCAGAGAATACATTAACTTTTTTTTGGGACAACTTATCCAGGGATCACCAAGCTCGGCCGCTCCAGGGGGGGTCAGCTATAGGTAAAAACCGGTTTTTCGGCCAAAATTTTAGGGGGGATTTTGGGCTGATCCCCCCTTGGTGATCTCTGAACTTATCTGTAATTCTGTTCTTAGAAAAGATATTCCAAGAATGAAAATTAAAGCATATTTTAACATTTATTACAAAATTCTTACTTCATTTATATGACACAGAATTATAAATTATTATTATTATTATGTCTGAAAAAACATTTTTAGTCCATATTTATAATAATATTTTTGTAGTTAATATATATAATATAGTATATATTTATACATATAAGAGGTGTATATATACGTGATTTGATTTATACCATTATTATCTCATTTTGCTCTTCAGAGAGACTCAATTCAGCGAACAGTAAATATAAACAAATGATTTATTTAACTCTCTCTTTATGTGAGTTTTCATATGAATTCAGTTTACATTTCGTTTACATATAATTCCTCTCAATTTTTGGGTAATTTTGATGTGTTTTGCATTTTCTATGTTATGTTTGAGATTTGTTTTTAAACACTTTTCAAACCACTTTTGATTTTTAAAGTGTGAAATGTTCTTCAATTTATAAAAGTTTATTATTATTATTATTATTATTATTTCATTTTAATTATTAATAATTGGTTTAATTCAAAGAAATCCTTCGA
>JAQGCE010000886.1:0-10295 GCA_034699185.1 Eupelops torulosus | reverse complement strand
ACAGACACTAGATCTGTTGAGGTTTTGAAAATTGCGCAATACCCTCCCCTATACCCCCCCTAATTTTGACAAATTTCGGACCCTTCTCCCTAGATCAAGGGGTTTGCGCATCACTGATATTAATATAAACCCTTAATTGGAATTAAAAATAAATTATCAGGCAAATATCATTATCTTTCAATTATCATTATTATAATTTATTTTTAAGGTTTGGTAAAATATTTTGATGACTTTCATAAAATTGCCAAAAAAATAAATATAAAGTTTTTGGAGGAGGCTATAAATTGTGGCCCGAGTTATGGCCAACAATTGAATTGAGGGAAACGACGGTTGAATGCAATAAATTTATTGATTAAATTCTTTTGAAAATTTAAAAATTGATTACAAAATTTGGTTTTTTGGGAAATCAAACGGTGGAGAAGAGAGAGAGACAACGTGTGTCTCCCCTTTTTATAGGGGTGGTGGCTGAGGGTTGCCACTCACCTGTTGTTGGTGCCATCTGAGGGCACAATATCTAGGGAATATCCAATATATTCTTTGAATAGTCATTAAATCAAAAAAAAATACATAGATTTTGACGAAAATTAAATGGGAATGGATTTGATAGTTGAGTCACAAATATTTGAATGAATAATAAAATAGTCCACATTTTATTCGATAATTCAGAGAAAGATAAATGCAATAAATGGTAGACATCACTAATGTTATGCGTTTTCAAGAATATTCTGTTTGTCTACAATTGTAACACATTTTTTCCTTGTAATCAAATACTTGTTAAGCTCTCCAAATGTTTTTCACTCAAATGAACACAATTTAAGATTAGAATCGATTTTGTCTTTAGTTTGTGTTTACTTTGTATTCATTAATTTCTTTCATTCAATTAAACCCCTTTTTTATCATATATTTTATTGTATCTTATGTTCATTATGTCCATGTTATTAAGTTAAAGAAATATATACCCTGGATATTTAATAAACTTTACTCAATTTAACTCAACAAAAAAACGAATGAAAATCAATTTTTTCAATTAGATTTAATCAGACTAACTATGGTATCAGTCAAATTAGATAAACCAGCAAAATTATACAATGCAATTTAACCAGGCACATGTATTTGTGAGTTCAGAGGAGAAATAGCCAGCCTGGGGGGGATCTGCCCAAAATTTTCAAATTTAGGGAGGATTTTGGGCAGATCCCCCCTGATTTTTGGAGCGCCGAAAGGATTCCCCTCTAAAATTTTGACGCCGCGTGAAGCGCGGCGGCCAATTTTTTTAGCATTTATTTAAAAATTAACTAATGATGTTAAGTCTTCAATAGCTTTTAAGCTTTATGCTAATGGTAAACATAAAATGTGCTAAAACCCAATCATCGATAGTTTTTATGCGTTTTCTAAACATTTAAACACTCAAAACCTATTAAAATTACCCTTTTTATAATCATTTTAATGATTTTTAGTAAAATTTGACGTATGATTAGCTATTTAACCAAGGATTAAGCTTAAAGGCATTAAAATGTCGTTTTTAATTCATTTTCAAAAACATTGCGTCGTTATTTAAAAAATCCCTCCCCTGATCCACCCTAAAATTTTGGCCGGAAATCAGCCATTTTCCCTCCCTTGACCCCCTTGGAGCTGCCGAGCTTGGCTTTCTCTGGGTCAGAGTAACCCAGTGAAAGTTCTTGAATGCTTCCTTATATCACAAACAGAATTGATATTACAATTGGATTTCAATTGTAAATCCTTCCCAAAACATATTATTATCAGAAAACATAATAAATATAACAATTTTGAAATATGTGAGAAACAGTAGGTATTGGTATAGAGATTGGTATAGGGATAGTCTAATTCTCTACAGATATCTCCACTAATATAATGGACAAAAATTCAGAATCAAATTCTTTTTGCATAAAATGGTATAAAAGTTGAAAATTTCATTCAAATATATTAAAATTTAATTTATATTCAGTGAAAATAAATATAAATAATACATGTTTTCTGTTTGAATTGTACATGCTCAATCAATTGATGAAGTTTAGAATCTTGCATAACACAATTTTTGAATAAAAGTGGAAAAATAGAAGTTTACGAAAAATTTTAATCATTTATTATAATAACCATTTATTGAGTATTTATGTCAGAATCGATGTATCATCTGTTTGAACTAGCCAACCTTCAGTTTTTTACATGCATCATTACAAAAACAATTGCCTTCAAAGCATCAATTTCAATATTCTCTTTACAATACTCTGATAATCTTAAATAATGTAGATAGGTTAATTTTAGTATTATTATTGGATATTGTTAGAGTTGTTCCATTAGTTCCATCTATCGTTTAGTTTGTGACAAATATTAGGGTAAAAACGTAACCTTATTTAAGGTTTTATGAAAAACACCATTAAATCTGATTTGTTTTAATTTGAATCAATTAATAATTTGTTATTAAAAAAGTGACTTTAATTTGAAGCCAAAGTTTGGGAATTAATGCTTGAATTGAATCACAATTTTGTTGTTTTTATTATTTTTAATTAAAATCTCAAAATAAGTAAATAATGAAAAAAAACCGGTATTTTATGAAATATTCATTTTATTTCAATTTGTTTTACTGATAGATATGATTCATAATAACGAAGTCATATCCATAGAAGAAGATCTCTTGAACTGCCGACAAATGATCCGTCGGTTTACGTTTAATAACCGAAACAATGGTCTAAAGATCGGTGTTTTAACGATTGGCGCATCACTTGTTTCCTGTGAATTGGATTCACACCAAATAATTGTCAGTCAAAACAATGTCAGTAATGAGACCACTCCTCAGTTGAGGACTAATTGGGTCAGTCATGTTAGAGGACCGGACACATTATGCCTGAGCTCTGGCCCCAGTTCATCGCAGTCTCAATCAATTGTCTATCAGTTGACACAACAGAACGAACTGTTAGTCATCGGAAGGTTTAAATCACAGCAACAACTCTTCAGTCCATACTTTTTCAATTTGGTATTGATTTTCAAATTATTTCGATTTGTTTTTAAATATTTCCTCTTTTTTAAAGAACTGCACCACAAATAAGCCATCGCTGAGCGGACACTACCTTCATATCCGAAGTACAGATTCAAGTGGTTTATTGCGACAACAAATCATTTGTAATAATATGAGCGAAGACTGTGATTCTCAAAATCAGATCAATTTTGCGGCGCCGACTGCCTGTGCGATACCGGTTAATATTGACGCCAATGAATTGGATTTTGAGGCTATTTATTGTCTTACGAATACCAACACATCTGACGCTCAAATAATGGCTGCTCTAAGATATCAAAATAGAACCATTGAAGTGATACTACAGAACAATAGTGTTGGACACCATTCCCAACAACAGACCCAACAGACGACTCAAAATAATTCTCATAATTTGAAATTAAGAGTTCGTATAACTAATGGCACCATTTGTATAATGCCTGCCCTCATGAATGAGTTTAAGTGTATTTACCGATTCATTTGGTGATCAATAGGTAAAGCATTGAATGGTAGGCCATTAAGTGATCATTTGGTGATCAGTCTTGTCATTAGGTTTGAAAGATTGTGTAAAACACGTTAAAAGTTTGTTAAAATATTTTATAAAAGTATCAGATTTTTGTCATTCAATTGCAAAACGAATGATAAATATTTTTGTCGAAATTGAAGCGAATTTTGTCGAAAAACTTAAAAAAAGTGAAATTTTATTTAAATTATTTATCGATTTAATAGTAATTTTATTTAATTTAATATTTATTCAGTCATTTATTTTAAAGCATTCGTTGAGTCTTTCAACCAGTGATTCAAAATAGTATCGAAATTCGATGTAAAAGACTTTGTCTCATATTTTGTTTTATATTTTTTGTCATATTTGTGGTCATTATTCTCTATAAACACTTTTTGTGATAATTTTTTTTAAAATTCAATTCTTGTTTTATATTTTTCACAAAAATTTTTGAAAACAATTATTTACATATATTTTACACTTTAATTCATAAAATGCCAAAAACCAAGATCATATATTTATATTGCTTTATACTTTATTATTATTATTATTGACTCCATTATTGGACAGGCTTAAATTTGATCCCTTCAAATAAATCAGCCTTTTGTAAGCTTAACAATTTAACCTTGTTACACCAACTCAATTAAATAATTGATTTTCAATTTGAGCATGTTGAACCTACAAACCATTGGTTACTATGCATTTTTAATTTAATTGGTGATTGCCCTCTGGCCCTACACTCATGAGTTTCTGGTAAAGCATTGTCTGAATTCCTCATTGAATTGACATAAATTCCTATTTATTTAACATTAATTTCCATTCATTTGTTTTGTTAACGAAAATAATATGTATTTTATTTGGAAAATATTAAAGTGATCAATGATCACAATGATCATGGTCAACTTATTTTATTCTCTTTATATTCTTCAATATATTTATAATATAAATTATGATTTCAAAGAATATATAATCTTGCTCATCTCTACCAAACTTTCTACATAGCTTTGGTGCTTTATATACTTATGATTGATTTATGTTCTTGCTAAAATTGTTTGGTTTGTTGACTTCATATCTGGTTTTATTAAAATTCAAATCACTAGCAGTCAGTCAACCGAACAATTCTGAAATGAATACCAAATGTTAGGATAAATATAATATCATGCACATATATTTACTCAGAATGTGATCTATTTTGTTATTACTTACATAATAACCTTAGGAATGTGTCCTATCTTTTCAGTATGATTAACATGGTACTCAATTGGATGTGTTTGTGACCATTCCCTTAGGATTTAATTGATAGACCTTTAGATCATTGACTTAATTAAATATAAACAGAGCTCAACACTAACCAGAAAATGCTTTTATTTCTGTAATTGTCGTACAAACAGATCAGCCATTTATCTAAATTTACAATTGAAATGATGTTCTCATTGAAAATATGTCAACACTTTTAAAATAACAGTATTTTATTTGAGAATAGAATTTCTAATTAAAGTCAATAAAAGTCAGGTTTCAGACAATTTTCATTTCAATTCATTTTTCAGACGAATTGAATAAAATATCATTGATTTGAAAAGTAATTAAATTGTTTGAGAAATTAACAAAATATGGGATAATTTTAAATAAAATCCAGTTGTTATCAATCGATTCCGTTTTTCAGACAAATATTATTTAACGCAAAAACATTTCAAATAATAATATATCAGTTAAAATACAAAATTTGATCTTGCAAACTTAAAACTATAACAGATTTTAAGATTTAGTTTAGTTTTCTATAATTTTGATTATAATATATTTAAAAGTTTTAATAAATTAAGTTATTTAAAAAAATTTTAACTGCTATTTATGTCAACTAATGGCTCAACATTTAAGAAATCGATTGATTCTTATTGTGTTTGTATTTGTGTATTGTATGTGTGAATGTGTGAATGTGTTTGGTCCTTTTATATATTTAATTTCAGTCAACAATTCAGTGAAAAATTCTAATTTATTACTTATTTATTGGAGGCAGTCATTCATCTTTTACTTTTTGAAATTTTAACAATTCATAATTGATCAAGTCACAATTCATTATATAATTTTAGAATTTGATTCAATATTGTAGAGATGTCCAAGGTTCGTTGCTAGAAAATTAAATGAACACATCGTAGAATGGTTTTAAACGATCCATGAGAATTATGGTTAGACTCTAACCCAACTTATTATTGGTAGGTTAGTTTAAAATTCAGTTAAAATTTATTGAATAAACGGCAATGTCTTATAACTGTGCGTTTTTGACAGCGTATTCAAATCAGTGGCCAATTTATAGCAGAATTCTAATTATAATTTATTCTAGCATGGTTCTTTATCATTAATATGCTTTCAATGGATTCATTCATTCATTTTGTGAATTTCAATTAAAAATGTGGTCTTTTGGTTGAGTGATAGCAGTAAACAGTTGAACAAAAACAATAGTATCGGTGGTCCGCCACTCGCTTTCAAAGTCAGGTAACTTTTTAAGATTTTATGCTATAAATGTTAATTATTTATTAAATTATTTGATAAAAATGTTTAAGATCTTATTATTTGATAAAATATGAGTAATGCTATAAAACATTGAATTATGACTCAAATTATGTGAAGACTATGTCTTTTAATGGTATTAATGCTTGTTTTCAATCAATGAGTTCTATTTATATGAGATATTTTATTTGAGTTGTTGGGACCCTCAGTGTCTATTCGAACAGTGGATGGGCCATCGGGTTGACAGGAGGTGTTGCCCTCAAGACTGGCAGTCGATTCTTCTGGTGTTCTCGAGATCTCAGTCACTTCCTGTTCGTGTTTATGTTTGTGATGAAAAGGTTGTAAAGAGAATCTGCGGTGAGTTTTCCTACCGCCTCTTCTTTTGCTAATGTGTGGGTTGTCCTTTCGCATCGTCTTATTCCTCAGCACTTGAAGTTGAGTATAAACGCGACGCAATTCAGACTAAATGTCAAATACAATACATTAAACATTTTTTTTTACAATTCCCTCATTTATTGATTTTTATAGAATTAATTATATTTGATTTGATTTGATTAATGACATTTTGACCATTTATTTGTCCAAATCATTTGTTTTCTAAGTTTTTTCTGTGATTTGTGTAAATTGAGGAGAGGGTTGAAAAAAACATCTGTCGTTAAACCAGCATTAAATCTTAATTTTTCTAAAAATAGCGCGAATTTGCTCAGAATGAGGATCAGATTAAAAGTGAAACGAATTGTTAACCTATTTTCTAATTGAGGTTTATATTACTGAAAATGTAAATTTATGAGAAATTCTAATTAAGAGCATCATGGTCACAATGGTGATGACAACTATTTTTTTAAATTTTAAATTTAATTAAAATTATAGAACAGGTTTTTATGAATAAAATTTGGTTATTGAATGAAAGGTAATTTACTCTGATATCCTCGGGATCCATGTCTGCCAGATTAATGTCTCCGATATCGATCTCTCCATTAGAGAGTATAGCGCTGTGCAGTTTCATTGCTTCAGGAATAGGTTCGGGAACTTCAGCCGATGATAAATGACGTGATCTGTGGTGTTCTGATCGATGGGTTCTGTTGTGAAACCACAACTGAATTGGAATTAAACACAAATCAAATCAGTATTTATTGGTTTTTTATTTGAGTTTAGGCTTACTTTTGGAAAGTATATCATTATTAACATCGGAGTGACTGTCAATTGGCAACGAATCATATATAATACAAATATATGGTCCGGTTGGAGATCCGGATGAAACCAAAATATATGTTTTACGGCGTAAGTCGTGAATGAAACTAAAGTTTCCAGATATATGGAAAGGGCGAGCGTCCACTTCTCTCTATAGATCTCTTTCTTTGCGTTACGAATACAATATGTTATGTAAACTCCGGTCAATAAAAATACTAATTCGCCTGAAATGAGATACATTCGATTCATTGAATGGACGAACAATTATATAAAGTCTACCGATTTCTGTGACAAAATCCCAGGAAAGTTGTCGACAAACTATATATCGAAGACCATCTTTGGTAGACTTTTCCTCTAATATATTCCTTCCTTTTATTTCCAAATTGATAGCCCCATCGAACCAACTTATTTCACTGATGTCTTCTATACCATCTAATACTAGTGCAGTCCAGGCGGACATATAGCCCAATACAACCAAAACAATTCCACCAAGATACTTTAACAAATCTTTGTCGCGAACACAGACTCTGTGAGCCTTTCTGGTCTGGAACTCAGCGAAAATTCTATAGACCTTGATCACAATAGCACCGTAACAGAAGGCAAAGCCAACCTCACGAAACCACGGCTCCAGAAAACAAGTCAATGGAGTCGATTCGTAATAACGAATTATAACCTGATTTTGTGTTAATTGGGAGACAATAAACATTGCATTAATGGTCACCAATTAGTGATGCGTTTTGGCCTCAATTACCGTAACGTAGAGCATGAAAGCGCCCAAAAGAATCATTTCTAACACAACCCAACGCGAAGAGGCTATTGTCTGAAAAAAGACATTAAATCTTTAGATTTTATGCATTAAATGGTAAATGAGAACTAAGAAAACAAAATCACAAAAACTCGTGTATTTGTATAAAGAAGGCATAGAATGGCACAGAATATAATACACTAAAGACTTAAGAATAAAAATCGATTGGAAGTTCAAGTCTTTTCCAAAGAAGTGAATATAAAGGTTTGTAATGATCTCGACTATTGACTAATACATGAAAATCGAAATTTTCATCTTTTTTAGAATAAATCAATTCGTTTAAGACATTAAACCCATTAAAACAAATGAGAATCTCTTATCCGCCAAAAACTTGTCGCCGAAAATGACAAATATTTTCATTAAATTGAAATTTGGATTAACTCTTAAATTAATTATTAAATAAATAAATAAATAATGGCTTTATTTTTAATTAAAAAAAACAGAAAGAAAACGAATTTATTTTAATTTGACTTTTATTTGGTTAAAGGAGTCTAATAATGGTCTCAATAGTTTTGATAAGAAATGATAAAATCTGTGGTCATCAACGACCTAGATAATATAATATGTCCATAATATTAAGTTTTCTTTCATAAAATGTCGCAAACCTCAGCGGCTTTTAGTGTTTATCTTCTCTTCTTGTCTGTCCCCTGGTTTGCTTTCATCACTGATTTTATCTTTTAATGCATTGGGTCTGTTAGGGACTGATATGTCGCAAAACAGAGCACTTCTCGTAATATTTAATGTTTGAAAGAATTTAATTATTTCTCTCTCTCTCTCTCTCTCTCTCTCTCTCTCTCTCTCTCTCTCTCTCTCTCTCGGAATTGTAGATAAAATAATCCAGGGATAGCCCAGGAGGTAAACCCAAAATCCCCCATAAGTTTGAAAATTCTGAAAAATCCCTCTTAAGTTTTGAAGGCCTGAAGGACCCCTCCTCAAGAATTCTTGTTCAAATTGACAAAAAAATCATAATGATTTAATTCATTTATGTACAGGTTGTTTTAATATCTGTTTTTGTTTGAGCTATGGTAAACTCGCATAGAAAAGGCCTAAAACTCACAAACCATTGTTTTTATGCGTTTTCTATGCGTTTAAATAATCAAACCCTATTAAAACAACCATTTTCCCTCGCCTGATCCCCCCGGAGCGGCCGAGCTTGGCTATCTCTGAAAATTTCAGACTGAAATAATCACTCATTACTTAATGTGAGTTCAAATAAACTGCATTTGCGAAATAGATAAAGTGACCAAGTTGATACAATAAACAAAGTCTCAAATTACTCATCATTTTTATTGCGTAAGTTTTAATTAAAATAAGACATTTTTGGATAATTTTAGGATAATTTTAGAATATTTAGTTAATTCAGTTATTCAATAAAATAATCTTCTATATCTTGAATTTGTTATGTTATGTTATTTTTTTCATATTATTATTTTATATGTTAGAGCAAGGTCATCTCTAAAGCAAAACACGAATAGAAACAAAATTCTTTTGAAGCCTTAAAATGATTTTCGAGACAAAAATGAATTCAAATATAAAAACATTTTTATATTAAGTTATATTTAATAAAGTAAAGTAAAATTAAATTGAATCAAAATTCGATTAACTAAAATCATGTTAAATCTAAAATCTTAAACTTGCAGTTCTGAAAATTTAATCTTTTATAAAAAGAAATCTATTCAAAAAAAAAATATGAGATTAAGAATCGTTGCGATCGATATTTTGAGTTCAAATTAAAAGAGTTGGACTGAAAATAGCGATAAACGGCTTTCTTTGAAAATGTCTAAATACATATTTTTGTATATTTTTATATCAAATGATTGATGTTTTTCTTCTGGAAATCATATGATATAAACATTACATTAGTTTTAGTTCTAATTCTCTTCAGTGAAATGAAAACGTTTTAATATTTTTGATTATAAAAGAGTGATATAAAGCTTAATATAACATAAAAAATGTTATAAATATAAACTCAATTTCACAAAAGCCTACAAATAATTCATAAATTTATTCTTATTTTACATAATTTAATATTTGATTGTCTGAAACATTTCCAGAATATATAAAATTTAAAATAATGAGAAAAAGAGATTTCTAGTGAAGTCGAGCGCAATTTCAATGTAATCTTGATTGAAACTCAACATGAGGTAAATCTACTATTATTGTTGAGTTTAGAATCGGTTCTGTTGTTAACAACTGTTTCGAACATTTAATTAATGATTGACTGTTTGTCGGCTCCATTTGGGTTATACATTAAAATGTGATGGTTATGGTTAGGAACACTCATT
>JAQGCE010000885.1:0-10296 GCA_034699185.1 Eupelops torulosus | reverse complement strand
ATAACCTGGTCTTGCTCAAATAGCTTAAAAATCTCTCGTAATGATTTTTGGCGATTAGCCAAACAGTGAAAGTCAATAAAACATTAACTCTTAAACAAATAATTGTTTTATTGAAAGTCCATAAAAGACAATCAGATAATTAAATTGCATTACATTTGCTTTATATTACATTCAATACAATTGAAACTAATTTCTAAATAATTTAATTTATTTATTTTCAAAATAATTGAATAAAAATTTACTAATTCTGAAATACTTCCGACAACGCAAAGAGTAATGCAGTGAAGTGTCATTTAAAAGATTAAAATACGAACGAAATAATAATATCACAATTCAAAGATTGATCTTGTTAGTTCACTGACAAATCAATAATTTGAATGAAATAAGTAGCCCTAAACATCTGGAGCCGTAGAAAAACAAGATTATTTAAAATTTTGTTAAAGTTAAAACTGTAAATTACTTCAAATAAATTGTGATAATTAATAATAAAGAAATCAAAGACATAGAAACCAATTTGTTTAAGACTTAATTTTTCAATCATTGAAATAAACTGATGAATAATGAATAAATAAAAGCTTGGTATTAAAATAATCAAGATTACTTTTATTTTCATCGTTAGTGAAGCCCTTTCAAAGCGTTTAGAATAGAATAACCTTTTGAACAGAATATATGTTGTGCTTAATTCATAGACAATATGTGAGCACAAATTCATTAGTCTGAATAAAGGTATTAGAAAAATGAATGCCATAAAAAAGAAAACAAAACTTAATATAATTGAGAGTTTGGACTAAAAATAATCATAAAAACAGAGATCAATAAATAATATCGAAATAAAAATTAAGATAAACATATAGAGTGGCCAGAGTAAACATCTTTATTACTACTTTGAATTTTTCGATGAAGCGGATTGAGCTTGAACAATAATTGATTGATAAAACGGTGAGAAATGTAATTCTTTCTATCTCTTGTTAAATAATCAGTAAGCTCTTGGTTAAATCGTTTGACTTTAATGAAAATGTTAAAAATATCGGATAGAAATAAATGAACTGGTAGATGTAAGAGCTGCCAATACTGGCCTCCAAATATCCAATTATACTGATAGGAAATGATTAAGGGTATATAAATTAAAGGGTATGTCCAAGTAATTGGACTGAGATATAAGACAGATTCAAGAAAACAACCACTTAAAGCCACCGAATTTGTGAGGGTTTAACTATCCAGAATAAAACTTAAATTTTTCTCATAAAGAGTTTGACATATTTTTCATTTGTGAAACCGGTTCTGAGCGGAGATGGCTTTCCAGCTATCATTCTGTACACATTTTTATTCAAAACATTTATACCTTTCTTATAACAAGAGTAATTTAATAATAGGGAACTGCTACCAAAAAACAAATAAACAATAATATAATATGTATGTGAATTCTTGGCCCAAAAATTGGGACAAATCGCAAATCAATAGAAATATTTTGTCTTCAGTTTGATTGACATTTAATGACAGCAAAAAAGATATTTAAACAATTGAATGAAATTAACGTCAAAATTAATGGACTATTCATTTTTGGTCTCTTCACAGAATGCACTTTGAATAATGAGATACCATAATAATAAAGATGTTTTCCTGCGCTTTACACTCACATATTTCTTGGTAGCACTTTTGAATTGAATTGAATTGAATTGAATTTTATTGTTATTTTAAGACGCGATTCATTACAACAACTAAATGCTGATTTCCAAGAAAGCGTCTTGTACATTTAAATTAATAAAAACAGATAAATAAATAAATAAAATTAATAATTAATTAAATTCTGATTCCGTAAAAAATTTAAAAATGTTTTAAAATCAGAAGAAGTTCTTAAATTAGTGTCGAGTCGATTATAAGACTTGACTCCTGAGTAAAATATTGAGTTATGATAGACATCATATGTCGTGTTCGGTAGAGTCACTTCTGAATTAGATTGAGATCTAGTCTTAACCGAAGACAAATTGCTCTTCATTTTAAAAGAAGTTTTGTCAATCTTCTGGTTTCAAAGACTATTAATGAGATTTAGTGTTTTCCATTTCCATACCACCCATTCACTCAACTACGACTCATAACTTGCCTAATAAGCTGTCCTTATCCACCGACTTATTTAATGCGGTCACAAAATAAATTCTATTTTTAAACATTTATTAACATTATATTTACATTACATCAATGTTATAAAATATGAACAAGTTGATAAAATAATTAATCTGAGCAAGCTCACAAATTTAACCACAAATTATAAAGTAAATTTGAACTTGAAAATTATAAAACTATCCTTTTTGATTAAACCATAGTTAAGGAAAAGACAGTTCTAGAAAATTTATTTTTGTTTATAAACTGGTAAATATTTTTATAAAAGAAGGTAATATCGAATGTGACCTCGACTTTGACTTCCGGGTTGTTTTTGCTGACTTATTGGAACCATTTTTATCGGAAATCAATTTCTTGCACTTTTCGCTTCCGTCGTCAAAATCAGAGCAGATCAGGTCTAAGGCGTCCCCAGTGTACCCGGATATCAAATTCAATATGCCGTCCACTGACTGTTTCGGACACTTTTTCTCGTCAGTCGAAGAAAACGTATCTTTAATACAGTCTTTGAATTTCCAGAAATTACTTATTTTTGAAAACAAATTTTAAAACAATTATCAATTAAACTTTTTTTTAACAAGATAGTTTTTAAATTTATATACCAGCAAACAAATGGTATTTTCTTATCTCCATTTTCTGTTTCGGTGACCTTGAGGTCAAAAATGAACTGATCCATGCACTTGTGCTTAGAATCCAGGTTAATGTTTCCACATTTGGCCACTTTGTTAAATGCGATCTTACTTTCATCGCTCACACATAAGGGTTTGTTGACCTTGGTGACCCCTGTCAACAATTGGTTGGTCACCTGACGTGCGAAACGGGGCAGACACTCCCGAGCGAACCTTTTAACACACTGTTGCAAGCTTGTTATGTTTCTAAATGTTTCAGATCATAATTTCAAATTCAAATTAAGCGGAAATTTTTTTTCGAATTAAAATCTGGGGCATAATTATCAAGCAATTAGTTATTGGTATTTGCCCTTTTGACCAGTTTCCAGAACAATTTCAACTACGACTCAAGCTTTAAGCTATAAAAATTGATATTTTAACCTTTTTAAAGGAGCTTTATCTTAAAATATTTAAACAAGGTAGTTGAAATTTTGAAAGAAATTACCTTTATAATAATTTTTTGTACTTGTAAAAATTGCTTGATAAATTATAATAATAATTAAATAATTAAAGTTTAAAATTATCATGATAAAAATTCTTTAAGATTAATTCACACTTGCAATAACCATGCATGTCATCAAGGGTCTCGCGAAACTTTTGTGACCTGTCACCAATCATAAGCATTTTGCTCATGCAAATATCAGCTGCCTCCGAGTCTTTATCGCCGCATCTTTTAGCCTGGCTTAAACCTACTGCAAACAAGCACAAAATTCAATTATCAAATTAGCATGTTAACATATTTTCAAAGTTCAAACTCACAATTTAATAAAAATAAATTACAAAATATAAGCAAAACTTTTAAAAAATTAGACATTTTTGGTATTTTTCCAAAAGTTGTTAAATAAAAATGAAAACAAAAATATCTTTTGAATTGAAAACAATTTTTTTGCTGTTATTCTGAAGACAAGAATAGTTTGAAATGAAATGATTTCTTCGGATAAACAGTTAAATAAACTATAATTATGTCAATCAGTGAATGAATTCTTCGCTTAAGAAATGAAACACTTTTTCGTCAACTAATCAGACGGTTATAGATTGGAGGGAAATACATAACAAACCGTTGCTCCCGTAATCGTCACACAGTTTAACCTAATTAATAGCCTGTCTTCAAAATTGAAAAGTGCGCAAGCAGGGGTCAGCTATTTTAAACATCATAGTTACGCTTGATGATTTGTTTTGTTAGCAAATATTGAGAATCTATGCCAAGGGCTCCTCACAAGGAATTATTTGAAGAAAGGTTACCTTTATTGATCTCATCCTTGCACATTACTGTATAAACACCTTAGGACTGAATAAAAAAATCGCAAATCAAAAGTCATTCAAATGAATGATCGATCAATAATTTTATGTAAAATTTTTACGAAAAGAAGCTTGTTAAAAAAAGAATTATAACGGTTGAAAAATTTTCTATCTAAATTGAGCAAGAATATCTGGTAAAACAAGACATCTGTAAATAATATTTAAATATCAGAAACAAACTTTTATTATCGCTTTGTATTTGATTACAGTTTTTATTATTATTTTCTCATATTATTATCAGTAGAGCTGTTTTACACCCTTAGAAACTGTCAATTATTCCACAAACTTTAAGATATTTTATACCTGAGCTCATTTAAAATTAGTGGGTTCTTCCCGAAGCAAGCTCATTTTACTTTGTTGATTCAATTTTCAAAACAATTTAAAACAAATAATGAATTCATTCATAATTAAATCGGAACTAAATTTGCCAAAAACTGAATACCAGACCATTGGCTCACTTTTATTGGACAGACTTAAGGAATGTTACGAACAGAATATAATTGTGAGTAATATTTGAAGCGATAACATATTTTGCTTAATTGATTAGAAAAATTACATTTCTCTCATAAAATTAAATGTCAAATCAATTACTGGTTCAGTTTATTCGGTCAGTTCATTACAGAAAGTTAATTATAAGTCACGAGATATGGGAAGCTCAAGGTGGTTTCCTTTAAAATAACCAGCAACTTTGAGTAATGATTATTAATAATTTTAACCACTAGTTTGTTAATTACCAATTTAAACTATTCGTAAGGGGAAAACCATGTTCAATTTATCGTGTGATTTTCTGAAAAAAAATTAAAAGAGCCTGTCTATTCCTGAATAAAAATAATATCTTGATAATTCGATTTAATTTTTCACCAACTTATTAGTTAAGACATACTTTTAAATAAAAAAAATCCTCAAAACTTCAAAGTATTTTATAATTAAATCAATTAATTAACAAATACTTGGAATATAAGAGTATTTTGTTATTTGATTCATAACTTTATTGAATTTATTATTTGTTTTATCTATTATTTCAAAGATATTTCAATCACTGATAACGTCATTCATTCCACAAATAAATTATCAAATATTAAAGCAAATAGTTTTGTCTCAAGAATCTAAACCAAGTTTAATTTAGATATAAATACTTTATACAATATTTTTATTTGTTTATCTGTCAATAATTTATATGTATTTCAGATAGATTGTGAGACAGGTCGTAAATGGTCTGGTGATGAGATATATGAGTCAGTACTAAACCTGGCCTATTATTTGATCACAGAATGTCTTTTAGTGCCGGGGGATATCGTATGCTTGCTCTGCCCCGATAATGACATTCATGTGATTACAATGATGGCTGTTTTCGCGGCCGGCGGTGTCTACTGCGCACTGCCTTTACACTCACCTTATCGTAATTGTTTAAAATTCCTTTAAAAACTGGCAAGATTATTCTAAAAATTGTTGTTTTCACCAAATAAAGGTGAAATAGAAAAAGCTTTAACTTCTATCGAACCTTCCTTTCTGATAACCGGCGCTCTTAACTACGGAATCGCCGCCACTATTACTACAGAAATGAAATCAATAAAAGTAGGAAATATTTTCAAATTTATATCAAGAATAAAAATTATGTGCAAGCTTATAAATTTTACTTTCACACAGAAACTGTTTCTCATTGACGAAGAGTCGGCCTCTGATCTCAATTCAAATTTAGAAATAATTGAAAGCATCTTAGAATTCGAGCGCTCATTTTTGCCATTGCCCATCGATGGTGAATTGAATGATACCTGTGCTCTAGTCTTTGCCAGTTCTTGCGATGGAAGCCCTAAAGCCATGATCCGATCCAATCGTAATCTAATATCGACAGCAAATGTACTAAAATATAGTCAAACATCGGATTTGGCCGCCGATGACATTGTTCTCATCAAAAGCTTGCATTCGGTCTCAGGTCTCGGTATGCTCTTGCATGTTATCAATACCGGAGCCACGGCAGCTATTTTCGATGAATCTGATAACTCAAGTATTAGTTTCCTCGATTATATACCTCGGTACAACATAACCAGCACCCTTCTGACCACATCTCAGCTCTACCTCTATCTCGAGCACAACCATAGAGAAGGCATTTTGAGAGACATCTTGTTTTCTGGCGCAACACTAAATGAGGATATGCATAAGAAGGCACTGAAACTATTCGATAATTTCCAAAAAGGTGAGCTTGCTTATATTATAATGAAAACAAGAAAACTTTAATAGCCTGATGATTTAGTTTTCAGTACACCAGAAACAGGTTGGGTCACATCAGTGCCATTAAGTGAAGCGAAGAGATGCCACAAAACTATTGGCAAACCTCTTGCTGGGGTAGAGATCAAATTAATTGACAGTATTGGAGAGTCTGTGCCACACAATACTGTCGGCGAGATTTGTGTCCGCAGTCAACAGGTTTTTACATAATTTAAAAATATTTTAAACATTAATTTAATACAAAGTTTGCCAAAAATCTAAAATATTTTAAAAACTGTAAATTTTATAAAAAATTACATCAAAATTACCTACACTTTTAGAAAAGCTTTATCTTGGAACTCATGTCCTTATCGATTTTATCAATGAACTTTAATGCTTAGAAATTATAATTCTCCTTTTCCTTGATTGAGATCTTGACAATCAAGACTTGACTATAAAAAACTCATTTTCAGTGCACTCCGGGATATCTGTATAATGAAATGGAAAGCCAACAGCTTTTAATGACAGACCGCTTTGTTAGAAGTGGTGAATATGGAATGTTCGACAGCGACGGTCTCTTCTATATTGTCGGCCACTCAGAGGAGTTCATTAAAGTCGACGGTACTTCTCATTAATTATTTCTCATTTCATAACAAAAGACTCAAATTTTTATTTCTAATTATGAGAGAAGTCATAAAAATTGTGCGCTGACTATAAACAGTGGAAAATTACTAATTTTTATTCTTGTTAAATCATTTTTTTGAATATTTGCTTAACCAACTTTAAATAGCGAAGGTCTGTTTATTTGAAAGCTGATTTAATAACCTTGGTTATAATTTATTATCACAGATTTCATGATATCAGCCGAAGAATTAGAATCTATATTAAGCACACAAATGGATGTAAAGGAGGCGGCAGTTATTAATGGCCAAGATGAGATGGGTTCTACATATGTGAGGGCCTTGGTTACTTTGAAAAAGGAATTCAAAACCAAATGGAATACTGAAATATCACCCGAAGAAGCTCTTAGAGAGTTTGTCAATCTAAGGGTAGAGCCAAGAAAAAGAATCAGGGTTGGAGGACTTGAAATATTGAAAGATTCGCCCCACCCACAAATGAGACGCTTCTCTTTTAAAAAGCACGAGGAAGTGTACTTTTAAATAATATATCATGGTAAATTTTGAAAACTTAATTTTATTATAGATTATATTTTATATATTTAATAAAAATCACAATATTTTGAAAGCAATGATTGTTAAAAAAAACTTAGCAGATCATTTTAAACATAAATAAAAGATAGTTTAAGAAAACTATCCTGTTTAATAATTTAAATAAATATTTGAATAAATTAAGCAACTTTTTGTGCGAATCATAAAGGAATTGTAATTGAGCTTGATGAATCAATATTATTATTAATTGATTCATAAAGTTCTATGTCCGACAAATTTTTGAACATAGAATAATTTATCTTGGTCACAATGTCGATATCGAACATAATGGCAATCCATTGAATAAAGTCATAACCAAGATTAAAAATGGTAAAATAAAAACATCCTGTACATCTTTTAATCTTTCCCACAGTTTTCAATGCGCTCTTCACGTATGCTTTGGGGCTAATAGTGATGGGTTGAGCTGAGCCACACTTCTTGAACATTTTAGTCTTGATAAAAAATGGAACCAGGCTCTGAACTATTATACCTTTATCTTTGTATTCTTTGCTCAGCCCTCTTGAGAAGAAATCCATGTATGCCTAAAGCACAGAATAATTTATTAATTATTTAATTTTAAAAATAAATGATTAAACCATACCTTTGTCGAGGAATAAATTGTGGCCAAAGGTAAAGGATGAACACCACTGAATGAAGACATGTTTATTATAACTCCTCGACCTTTACTTTCCATAAATGGTAATACCAGTGCCGTTAGTCGGGTGCAGGCAATTACATTGACATTAATCATATCTAACATAAATTCTTCTGAGATTTGTGAGAAATATTGCGGCATATCGTTAGGCGGACCCATTCCTACATTATTGACCAAAACATGGATTTCATCCAAGTTAAGGAACTCTATCGCTATTTTCTCGTAAATGTCTGTTGAGGTAAAGTCGACCGCCATTACCCTTACCTCACAATTCTTGTGCTCTTCACTTATCTCATTCTTAACGTTATTGAGTTTTTCGAGACTACGGCTAAGAAGTAGTAAATTATATCCCTTTTCGGCCAACTGTCGCGCGTACTCCAAACCAATACCATCTGTAGCGCCAGTGACTACAGCCCAGGTACCAGGACACCATTCCACACCTTTCTTAATGAAAGTATTCCAGAAATACTTTAAAGTTCTGAATATTAGGGCAGAACTGAAGACCAAAGCAATAAAAAAACCAAAATATTGACAAAAATTCAAATATTTATCAAAAATAAGAGAAAAATCCATTTGTAATGTATTTTAAATAAAGTTTATTTAAATTAATTTAATTTATTTAAAGGTTTATATATTGGTTGAGCACACCATGAAATTTGAGTAAATGAATGATGAATCTTATATTACATTTAATTTATATATTATTCAATTCCTTATAATTGTTATTGGATTTGTGTTTATTTGGATTGGAAGGCTGTCCTTTTTTGTGGGCATTAAACTTTGTTGACTGAGTTGGTTAGAAAATGTGACTTTCCCTTCAAAAAAAAGTTGTCTCTAATTATCACTTAGTGGTAAAAAAGTTCTGCCAATGAAGTCAGGAAAACCGGTTTCATTGAATTTTTTTGGGAATTGGATTAAGTTTTAAATATTTCCCAGTATTTCGGAAGAAAAAACATTTTTCAAGGCCAATTATACTTAACTACTTGATTCATATAAATGTTCTATTTCAGTTCAACTGTGAAACAAGGCGTAAATGGTTTCGGGTTATGTATGGGCAGGCCTTAAGTCTGGTCTTTCGATTTCAAGTTGGGATTTACGCTGAGCAGTTATATTTATCGCTTTATGTAGAGCAGACCTTCCCAATTTGGTATATAGGGGCAAGAATTGAGCTAGTACTTTAGGGTATTCAGAAAGAAACTACTCAGACTTAATACTTTAAATTGATGCACATGCTCGATCTATCTATAAAATATGTTAAAAAGTTTGATGAATTTTTGGTAAATTGGAACCGTATGATCTAGAGTATGCTTGTTCAACGTTACTATTCATAAGGTTCTATTTCATAAATGATGTGCTACTGATGTGACCCCTTAATGTTTTGAAAGTAGTCAAGTGTCTTGGTCAGCAGCACATCATTTATGACTAAAAAGAACCTTTTAAGTAACGTTGAACAAGCATAATCTAGAGAAAACTGAATTTTAAGTTAAAGAACAATTATTGTATACCAAGCAAAGTCTATTTCCAGAACTGTATGCAACTATAATTTTTCTATTGGTATCGATATTACTCATTGAGAGGTTCACCAATATATGGATCATTTTGCCGCTCGATCTTTAATAAAGTCACCAGGCAGCCACAAATCCGGGAAATTCACAATAAGGGAAAACTCATTTTAGTCGCTGGGAATCTCTAATTGGCGTAAGGAAATAAAAGTTATATCTCTGTAATCCTTAGAAGGAGTTGAATCATCAAGCCAAATCTTATTCACCAATGTGCGCAGTGAATGTAATGTACACTCCTCTTATTGTCAACAAGTTATTGAACATTTTTAAATGGTCATATTTGTTTTTAAAATAAATGGTAGAATCCACCCAGCTAAGACTCTGACCTCACAAATTATAAAAAACATATAATAAATTTAAATATTAATAATAAATGAGACCAGTGATGACCAAGGCACAGGGAGATCTAGCTTCGGATTTTTGATTTTTTCGTAAAGAAGGCTCAGGGAGGATTTTCCAAAAACCCTCAGAAATACCATGTAATTGACCATGTAAATAGTATTGACCATGAAATTAAGGTAAAATAGCACTTTTTCATCTAAAAATGATTGTTTGAAATAAATTCCGTGAATTTTCACTAAATT
>JAQGCE010000884.1:0-10298 GCA_034699185.1 Eupelops torulosus | reverse complement strand
AGCGCGGCTGAAAAAAACAGGGGGGGTATATACCCTATACCCCCCCTTCCGCATCCCTGGTTTAATATATATATATATAATAGTTCATTCCACTCCAAACTTGGTTTAGTAGTTATAATATACCATGTTCACACGATTCCACTCAATTATTGATCAGTTTAAAATTACAAAACAATCATTTTGTAATTTAAAAAAAGAAATTAAAATAACGGGAAATTTATAAATTGACTTAATAACAATATAGATCAGGGATGTGCAAGGGGCCTAAATACCCCCCTAATATTTGGTATGAAACGGACCCCTTCTCAAGAAAAGAACAAATTTTCAGGCGAGCGAAGCGAGCTGGCAAATTTTTGGTACCCCTTTGTTGAACCAGATTTTTAACATTTTACGTCTTTGGGAAGAAAATGATGTCATACCCTCCCCTATACCCCCTGTTTTCAATATTTTTGAAACCCCCTCCCCTATTTCGAGGAGCTTGCCCATCGCTGATATAGATATAGTTATAATGAATCTTATTAATTTGAAAGGTTTAAATTTTGTACAGATTTTAACTTTAGTATTTAAGAGGGTAGTTTTTGATTTGCTTGTTCATATTCAGGTTAATCATATAGAGATTATATTATAATCATTATAGTATAGTAAAACATATTTTTATAGATCCTTTAAACTTTAAAGTTTAAACTGAAACTATATTTTGTTATGTGTATTAAGTTTAGGCTTTATTTTTATATTATGGATGAGCTGTTGGCATGGCTTTTAAAAGTGAATCTTTAATATAATCCTTTGTTTAATACTTTTAAATTAATGCCAACCATAATATTAATAAGTAGCGGGTATTACGGTTGGTGCTTGTTGTAAAATGAGTATGTAAAACAAAGTATTATATTGTTGATTCACTTTTAAAAGCCATGCCAACAGCTCATCTATAATATAAAAATAGGCCTAAACTTAGTAATTACACATAGCATTGGGGGTAATACCAGGGATGCGGTAGGGGGTATAGGGTATATACCCCCCCCCCTGTTTTTTTCAGCCGAGCTTACCCCCCTCCCCCTCGAAAATTTGCCTCATGCCAGGTACTAAAGTTTGAGAAAGTTAGTAAAATTTAACCAAATTTAGCTGAATTTCAAAGTTTGCTTAGGTCCCTACAACTAATAATTGTCAAATTCAATTAAAAATATATTAAAACTTATTTCTGTATCGAAATTGAAATCTAAAAGCAATTTATACTAGGTCTGTAGGAGTTTTGAAATTTTTTAACATTACGTCTATGTACCCCCCTATACCCCCCTGAGTTTGAGATTTTTCTATACCCCCTGTCTCGACGGACCTTCCGCATCCCTGGGGTAATACCCATAAGTTATGGCACATAACTTAAAATCTTTCAAATAACCTCTGAGATTTTGAAAATAACCTCAGAAAGAATCAAATAGATTAGATACCAAACTGGGAGACAAAGTCTGAAAAGTATTTTTTTCCTCCAAAAATTCATCATTTTAACCATCCCTTAGATTCATGAATTTGTTTTGAAATTGGTTATCCCTGTTTTACATGTTATGTGAATTTTAAAAATTTCACTGAATTCTCTGTTTAGTATCATTAGAGCATGGTCTTACAAGACTCTTATAGCAGTCATTCATTGAACAAATTCATTTTAAATGATTTGGTTTTAAAACTTATGACAAAATAGTTTAATCAATGCTTTTATAAAAAACTGAATGATTTGATTTTGTTTCAAATATATTTGAATTTTATGCTAAACTCTAAAACAATTTAATTTACTTCAGAGAATAAAGTTTGAAAAAAGTTTTAATTAGCGGTTGGTTTCAAATATTTGCTTTAATCTCAATTTGAGTTCAAATCAAATCACCCTAGTACACTTTACAGTACATTCTGTTTTCCAATTCCGTCTAATTTCCTGTTTCTGTTTAGAAGTTCGCTCAGAATTTCAAGTTTGAAGTTAACATGAAATATAAGGGAGAGGGATGGAGAGAGAGAGAGAGAGAGAGAGAGAGAGAGAGAGAGCACGGGAAAAAGATGGAGAGAGAGAGAGCAGGATACTTCTATAAACTCAATTTTTGAGTGAAACAGGAAATTCTAAAGCATAGGAATTCGGAGTTTAATAGAATCCTTCTACAATAATGTAATAATGAAATTTGTGAACTCATTCACTGATTTTGAAATCTGATCACAAATTCTCTAAATTATTGTCTAATAATTTATTTTGAATTTAAAACTTATTTAATAATTTATTCGCAAATTTTTTTAAAAATTAAAATTTTTAGTTCATTTAAGTCCTTTAACTATTTTAATAACTTTAAAAGAAAATTGAATTTTAAGTTCATTACAATATTTAATGAGATTATTGTATTTGAGAAATGAATGTTTGAAAATCTTTGTTAATTATTAGAGAAGGGATGAGACAACCATTAATTGAAGACTAGAATTGAGTGTAAGGAAAGTGTGTTCAACTGAATAACAATACACTGAAAACTTAACTCAATCCTAATTCCTTTCTTGTGGAGACTTTCGTTACGGCTGTCCGTTATTTGTCTTTTCATTTCAAATCATTTACTATCCGCTCGTCTGACTCTATGTTGAGCCCAGAATTAAGATAAAGTTTTGTATCAACATTAAAAACATTCAATAATCAACTCAAATCTTGATTAACCTCCAGTTGTAAACCGTTTTATTGAGGCCTTTATTGAAGCAAATATTTGAATAAAACCAGAATTCAAATAAAAAAAGTTGATTTACTTTGTCTTGCAAAATTTTCATCTTGGTCGCATCCAATAATACATTTATCTGAAAACTAGAAATTGACTGTTATTTCTCTATTTACCAATCGTTAGTTATTCACGAATCAAAGTTTATAACATTACATAAATGTTAATAACCTTGCAAACCTTACATTTTATATCAAAATAATATAATTTTCTCATTTTCTGATTATTAATTAATTTTATTAATTAAGAACTTATTTGAAGCTATTTTGCGCTTAAAGTATAAAAAATTAATTCAATTTATTCGTAACTTCACTTCAATTGATTGATATTCAAGTCATTAATTTGAGTGCTTTTTACTGAAATTGAATACAAATGAAAATAAATAAATTGATTCAAGAATTTCCTCGATTTGATAGAAAATAAATGATGTTTAGGCAGTTCAGGGTTCACCAAGGAGAATTCTTGAAAATCTTGTCTTGTTATGAATTTTGACAAATATTGCCTTCAATTTTAAAAACATAAACCCTTAAGCACTGAAAAACCAGTGCCTCTAAATCTGGCCATATCTTCGGCCATTTTGACTGCTTTTATCATTAAATTAAATGTCTAAACCGAATTTAACAAGCACTTATAACAATTTAAATAGGATTTCAGCTTAAATTTACTTGAAAATATGCATGGCCTTTCGCCACGAATAAACGCGAATGACCGTTATTCCATCCCACACATTTCCTCTGGGGTGGAGGACCTTGGCAAACCCTTAGTTTAAGTAAATTGATTGAAACGATTTTTCAAATTACAAAATAAGTCATAAACTATTGAATTTAAGTTATTATTGGTTGGAATTTCACAATTTTTACGATTTTGGCAAATATTTTGCTGATAAGTATTATGTGATCATTAAATTACGTGAATCATTATAATATACTAATGGGTTGTGCCATACATTCCCTGCATTTAAATGAGAGACAAAAGAGATTAAATTGATTCAAATCATTATCACTTTATCCGACGAAATGTGGAAATACATCAAAAATATTTTGCAATTCATTTGATAAATTTGAAAACTTGATATTCAGAGAAAATTATTATAGGTTTGTAATAATTTGTCTTGGTTTATACAAAATTAGACAAAGGGTATAAGTTAAATACCCACTAATTAATTTCTCAAAACTCTCTCTCTCTCTCTCTCTCTCTCTCTCTCTCTCTCTCCCCTCCCTCCCTCTCCTGTCAGACAGTATTTGTCTGAATTGAAAAAAGTCATCTAAAATAGAATGCATTCCTCTAACAAATGTCGATCACATCTTTGAGTTTGACGACTGAATTTCGAGTCAAACGCATATCAAGAATGCGAATACATTTTATTACGAGGAATATAATGAATTTGATATCAAACTTTGAGGCACAGAATCACCAGAAATAGACTAAATATGTTGTGTTATTAGATATGAAAAGTATAGCGCTATGGATCAACATAAGAAGGAACTGACACCACTTTTATGTCATTTTCAATATCGATAAATCAATTTATAACTAAACAAATAAGAAGTCTTTCATTTGATTATTAAAAGAATAACTTACAAAACGAATAAACAAATCGAAAAAAGTATTCTTAAAACTTTCATTTGAGTAAAAGGAATGACAATTTGTCTGTTTTCTTCAAAATACTTCAAATCCTTGTTTAAAATGTCAGCAGAAAAAATGATAAGTTAGTAAACAAATATTGATTTATTGGAAGTATTTCTATTAAATTTTCCACTTTAATGAATGCCATCAAATGAAAAGAGAATGTCGTGAAAGAGAGATATCATTCAATATTCAATTCGAAACCAATGAATAAGCCTTTGAAGAGATAACTCCAATGATAAGACTTATGATAGCCTCAAATTATAGACCAGTCCACTTCATCGATCGCAAACCTTAAAGAGAGCAGTGATACATATTATCATGGACAAGAATTATCCGTTCTCCTTTCCCCTTCCTTCTCCCTTTTCTCAAATAGCTGTGCGTCCAAAAAGTGCGTCATTTGCAGAGATAGCCAAGGAGGTATCAGCTAATTAAACCACTAAATTCGAAATTTTTATAAAATGCTCCATTAAATTTTGAAAAGTTTAACATTACGTCTATAGAGACTGATCATAAATCTCCAAATTTTCAAGAAAGGGTGGTCTATATTTAAGTAGAAGGCCATCGAAATTATACAATAGATTAGACAATCCCATCTTGATAAATGTTTTATACTCTTGTAAAGATCTGTATATATCAAATTTTGCGAGGGGTAGACATTTACTTAGACTAGATTTTTCAAAAAATTTAAAGAATTAATGTTTAAGTCTTTTATGTCAGGACGTAGTGTATCAATAATGAAGTTTTTCAAAACAGGGGAGGCATGTTTTCAAAATGGCTTGGCTATCTTTGTTAATAATACTCCAATTTAGCAAAAACGTTTCAAACTGTAACAATAAATTACTTTGGATAATTGAACTAGATTACATGTATATTATTATCGAATTGAATGACATTGACATTCATTGGGAAATTCAATATTCATGAGTAAAATGTGACCAAAAATGATAGCAATCTATTTGTTAGTATAATAGAGAAGAAGTGAATTCTCAATAAATCAATTGACAATTGGATTATTGGGATAGTGAGCCAATTGTGGTCTGAGTTCAAAGTTTTGCTGTTCTCTATCATCAAATTTAATGACAGGAGTACTGCAGATATTATTGGATTCAAATTTGATTCATTGAATTTTCATGAAAATCATTGTCGAGTTAAGTGATATGTTTTTGTCGAATACACTCTATTTTTCGATATCTTTGCTATTCTTTCGACTCACTTGTTATAAGACTTTTGATGCTTTCTTATCAAAAAAGAGTTTAGAACTTCTTCTGTCGTAAACTCTTTTCTATAAATAGTGGTATCGTTTGTTCTCAAAGACTCGTCTCTTCATTAGTTATTTCAGAGTCACTCTCTTTTGGAGCGATTTAATCGAAACAACGTTTCAACGATACTTAAAACACATCAATTGTTTGTACCAATACTTAGGAGTGGGTACTGCACTACATTGGGTGCTGATTACATTTCAATTACTATTCACAAGAAAACAATGACAACACATTTTCTAACTTATATCACACTTTCCTCTCAAATACTTTTGCAGTTTTTCAATACTGTCTTTCAATTGATTTTAATTAAAGCTCTCATATATTCATTCAATTTATTCAAAAACAAGGTTTGGCTTAAACTCAATAATCACTACATTTGCACCAAAATAATTTTGTCAAGACACATTGATAACAATTAAAATTGAGCAAAGTTGGCAGAATTAATTAAATCAGCCACAAATTACCAATCTCATTGATAGAAAAGAGAATTTATCGAATTTTCATGTATTCCAAAAACTATGAAAATTTGTGGGGAGGTTGGTGGTCTAACGAACAAGATTATATACTACATTCCATTCTGTAAATGTAGTGTAAAAATAAATGTTAGATACATTTATTAAATTGAACCTGATAATTTTGTGCGCATAATTCATTGGTTTTGATCGATTGTTATTAAAATTATTGATTGTTTGACTGGAAATAGATTTTAGTAAATGTTTTCGGCGTCGAAACTAATGATTATAATTTGATGGCTCTGTTTCTTATATCAGATAAATGAAGTCATAATAACTTATTGTCGGCATTCGTGCCGTCAATTGTGAGATGGTATGTCTTAACGAGTAATGTTTGACATCACAGCTATTATAACACATTAGTTATTATCTGTTATTAAGCCGTTATCATCATTTGCCATCTATTAGGTCTGAGCGCCATATTATTTCATAGTTCTTATGATAAATGTCTTTGTTTTTGATTAGATGTAATCAATTGCAATCGAAAAATGCTATCATTTTTACCATTCCTTAAAATTTTGATCGCAATTCAAAATCATTAATCATTTTTAAATTTTTCTCATTTTTAAAAAAGTAAAATCTGAAGTCATTGAACATTCAGTGCACAGTTTCTTTAGCTTATATTTGAATTAGGGTTTCCATATTTAATGATATTTGATGAGAGCACAATTATTTGAATGTCACTTTTTCAAGCCATAGTGACCTTCTCTAATAATATTATATTTATTTGTTGTTAAATGTTTCATACAATACGTGATTATCTTTGATGTAATTTCAAAAGATTTGTTTGCAACTAATTTGGACCAAGAATTCTCTCAAATATCATTTAGTAATTGCTTTTCCAAAGATATCAAAAGATTTCCAATTAATGAAAAAAAAATGATGGAATCAATTGAATAGTTGTTATCTATTGATGATGATAATAAAAGTCAACCACATACATAGCGCACACACACCATTCCCCTTCTCTTTCTCTTCATTATCTTTTTCTTCTAAACTGTGAAAAGGACTAAAAATGAATTGCATTTATCCAATGTTTGTTCCAAAATCATTAGCCTGTCTTTCATTGCAATGAATTATTGCCTCGAATCAAATGCTTGTCTGCTGTTTATGAAACTCTCATTAGCTTTGATTCTCTTCTCATTTAATTCAGTCTAAAAAATAAAAACATTTTTAGAAAACAGAAAATATATTTCATTTCATATAAAACTAAATAATAATAAATAAAAAGTTGTTATTAACTCAAAATCGTTTAAAATTTTCGAATATATTTGAAATCGTAATTCACTTATTTTTTTGCTACTTTTTTCTGATATTAAGTGAGTTTAATATTGAATTTCGATTTGATTTATTATAAATGAATGTCTCAAACAAATTGATAGCTAAACAACTATTCTTATCGTGGATTCAAACGATTTGAAGCAATGAATTATAGTCTTTTGCAGAGAAAAGATTAGCTTTGAGTGAATAGAGAACTGATTGCTAGCGAATAGTGATGTGTACATTGACATTGGTCAGTCTGGCCAAATGTCCTGAGCTTTTCAAATGCAAAAAAAACCCAAAAAGTAATGAATAGTTTCTTTTGATTTATTCGTTTCGATTTCAAATAACATGATTTTCGGTTAAAAATTTGAAATTCTAAACAAAATGCCATTTCTTTGTCATTCAATGGCGAGTCTTCGCCATCGCCTCATTACAATCAAGATCAAAATGGATTTTTCCAAGATTAATTTCCCAGATACTCTGGAATAATTTTCGGCAATTCATTTAGCTTTGAATTACCATTAAATTGAAAATCAATGAAAACTAATCACCCCTTGTATTGTATCAAATAGAAAAATACTAGCATTTATCAAAAATGACACTAATTATCAGTGGAGCAAGGCAATTTTTACGAAAACTAATACTATCTACACAGCAAAACTTTAACCATCATTTAAACACTAAAGAAGTAATTGTTTGAAACTCACAACAAATCCTAAGATCGAAGACATTGGGAATAGAATTCGACATTAAATTTGTCTCAAATTCTGTCCATAACTGAAGCAAAAAATGAAATTTTCGTTTGAAACCAGTTATGGCAACAAATTATTGATTTCTTCATCACTCAAAACAAATTAAGTATTTCTTAACACTATTCGGCAATTTTTTCTCAGAAATGTGTCATTAATTTAGTTTCAATTTTCTTGCTTTCAAAGAATGAAACCAAAAAAGAAATTCTCTTCATTTATCTTAAAACTATTGGTTTAAGAGTTTTTGAATTTACTAACAAATTGTTTGGTTTGGATCTGATCTCATAATTGAGTCCCAAAACAATAGTAAATCCTTTCTATAATCTAATTTCCTGGCATTTAAGCCCTAACCCAAAATCCAGTCCATTTTGATATTGGACACAACTAATAGCCAAGGATATTTATAACTAAGAGCTAAATTTAGAGTTATTTGGTCTTTTTTGAAACATTTTGGGTACTTTATCTATTGACATACCTTACCCCTGGCTATTACTTGTCCAAAATGCCCATAACTCGTATAAGAGAATTAGAGATCTATTGAAAGTTGAAAATCTTTACTTAAGAGTTAATTCTTACGAAACATTTTCCCAATAATAATGAGAAATCAATTTTTGAATCAATTGATAACCATTTCGAAGATTTTCCGATTAAATAATTCTTTTGATGTTTCGCTCATTTTGTGAATAGAAAATCTAAATACAGTAATAGTCTTCAAATAGATAAGAAGATCAAAATTGAAGTGTTGAGCATGGTTACTTTTATTAATGCAATGCTCCTATTATTTAACGATAGAATTTAATCAAAATATTCTATTTATAGATCAGCTTATTTTGACTTTTCTATACAATCATTCGATGAAAATTTTATTTAGCTATCTCATTTTTTTCACCACTCAAATAGAGATTATATTGGGTTTGAATTATACAATGATTAAAATTAATGGTAGTCTGAAAACAAGATCAAAAATAACAAAATTGACCATAAATCTTATTTTCCAAAACCCATTTTACTCTAGGATGTGTGTGAAAGTGTATTCTAAAGGTCAATCTTTTGATAAAGTTTAGCTAGGTCAAAGAATTTTCTATCGCAATATGAAGAACCATAAGAAGATGTGCTTTCCTCAAACCTTAGAAATGAGGCTATATTTTATTTTTTTAAATGTATTTGAAATTTAATTGAATTTAAATATTAATGGTGAATTGTTTTGGTGACCTAACCCTTAAGAGTTGAATCTTGTAAATAATGTTTACGTTTATCTGATATAATATACAATTAATGTCAGAACAAAAGTCAAAAGAAGTCCAATGAATCCAATTATCAGATTTTCTTCTATTCCGGAATCCTTAGTAAAACTCGAATTCAATTAATTTTTTCTTTTATTGAGTATTCATTTATAAGTATTTATCGATTTTATTCTTTGTCATTTTGTGCTGTAGTGGCGGTTGTGATCTCCTTCTTCTTCTGTTATTCTCCATTTCACGCTCAGAGAGTTTTAGCAACGATTTTGGTCCGGAATAGTATGTTAACACCTGTAGTGATGAACGTTTACACAATCCTTACCCACATCTCTGGCGTCACATACTATTTGAGTTCAACCATTAATCCAATCCTTTATCAAGTGATGTCTCGAAAGTTCAGAATTGCCTTCAAAGACACTTTCGGCCGATGGCTTCCCTGTATTTCACAGAATAGTGTACCGGAAATGAATTATTCTACAATTGTTGGAGGCGCCAGTACACCCAACTGTTCAAAATTGTACTATCGATCGAAACCACAAAAGAATGGCACAGCTAGAAAGGCAAGACACACTAGCTTTTATGACAGTCCCACTTCTGGTCCGGTAAGAAATCAAAGACGAAGTGATTCACTTTCGCCGACAGATTCCAGTCTTACAAATAAATATTTTTGAATCAATTATTAATTTTTATCATTTATTTGACGTTAACTTTTGGGTATAAATGAATATTTCCACTCTTATTACCAATTTATAGATCACTTTAATTGTTTCCTTTAAAAACACAATTATTTGATAAATATTTAATTCAATATTAATAATAAATATCAATATTATAGTCATTATGTCTTTTGTAAGAATCAAAACATTATTACAAATCATTTAATGAAATAAAAAGTAATATATTTATTACTAATATT
>JAQGCE010000883.1:0-10301 GCA_034699185.1 Eupelops torulosus | reverse complement strand
CATCGATCGATCACTTCTTTGTATGTCTGCAGATCGCATGCTCTATAAATCATTGACACTGTTATCAATGCAAACGGATTAAAAAGAAAATTTGAGCCAAAATGATGTCCACATTCGGTCATTTCGGTCACATTTCAATTGCTTTTAATGTTTTAATTTTATAATAATTTGTTGATTAATGCAATTCCTGTTTATTTAAAGTATTTTTGTTTTAGTGCTTAAATGAATTGAGTTATCGCTCAACCGCTATATATTGAGCCGATTTTCGGTTAAAATTAGTGGACTTTCTTCTGCTATACGAACAAAATGACTGAATTATGTTCTAATCGATGTTTATAACCACTAATCAAATTTAAATCAAATAATTTATTTGAAGACTCAGGAAAACCTCCTACCGGTGCCTAACGAGGAAGCAAATAGGGTTGAAGAATCTCAAGAACCAGAACCAGAACCAGAACCCGAGAAGAAAGAGCCAGAAGAAGAAATAGAAGACAACGTTTTCGAGTCAGACACTAAAGAGTCCATAACTGTTGAAAATAGTGAAAAATCAGAGGAATCTGTTATTGAAAAAGAAGAGATCATAGAAGAGGAAGAAATGAATCGATGGAATGCTTCCAAATTAGATGCTATTCAAGTCCGAAACAGACCAGAGATTAGTGCCGAACAGTGCGACCAATTATTGCTTTCATTCCGCGAACTTACCGAATGGATTATCAAAAAAGAAACAGAATTGTCATCACAACCGTCCATTGGAGGCGATGTGGCCGTCATTTTGAAACAACAGGAAGAGAATAAAAATATTCGGAGACAACTCGAAGAAAAACGACCTCTCATTGAAAACAGTCTTCTCGCCGGAAGACAATATGTGGCCAAAGACGACATCGGACACACAGAGAGCAGCGAATCAGAAGGTTTGACAAATGATTTTCCGTTTGAAATATAATTATTAATTAATATTACATTTCTATTATTCAAATTAATTGCGAATATTTGTTATTGGGTTGGGTTTGGATTGGGTTTGGATTGGGTTTACTCTATATTTTTTATTTCAATTATTCATTTTTGACAAATAAGTTGTCATTTATTTAAAAATTATTATCATTGGGTTGGGTTGTGTTAAATGATTGTGGTTATGGTGTGCCGTTATTCTGCTTCGATTACTATTTAAAAAATTATTGTTTTTAATGAGGAAATCAATTGTTATTTTAAAGATTTAGATTTGAATTTAGTTTTATTCAGCCAAAGAACAAAAATTAGCATCGATTGAGGGATACGCAAGGTGGTTATTCATTTGAAAATGTTTAATTTTCAATAAAATTGACTAAAGGTTTAAAATTAAAATTTGTTTAAATATTTTTATTCTTGTATTCAAACTATTTTAATCATTTAATTTGAATGCAAATTTTGCAAGGTTAATTATTTAATATCTCTGATTTTATTTTAATTTCTTTTAATTTTTCACATCTCTTACCAATCTGTGCATTATTTAACAGTATTTCCTTTATTGAAAAACTAATGCTTTTATATCTTTTAAATCATTTTTAGCGAAAATAGTCTCAAATGTTTGTTTAGTTTAAGAAATTTTTTCTTTTAATAGCTCTAAATCTGAATTATCTCAAAACTAAGACAATTTATCTTAAGTTTTGAAACTTTGATCGAAGAAATTTCTAAATAATGTCATTTCGACCGTTTTAATTCACAATTATTTAGTGGAAGCTCTTTATTTGGAGTTACCTTTTTTTTTGTGAAATCCATTATCAAAATATTTTCAAATTGAATATAACTTGAGATGAGATTTGAGACAAATTTTAAAATAAAAAGAGAGATAAGACTTGTTCTAAAAGATGTTACACTTTTTGCGAATCAAATTTGTCTTTGAATGTCTCGGAGCAGTCGGTCCAAAAATATGATAATTGTAATACATTGAAGTCATACATTATTCAATTGTTTTGGGAACAGATAAAAGTTGTCGACTGTCTATCAAATTTAGAAATCCAAAGAGAAAGGAATGAATAGAATGGCAAAGAGTGGGAAAGAGTGGGGAAGAGTGGGAAAGAGTGGTAAAAAGACGGCGAAAACAAATTGCAATTGAGTTGTCGTTTTAGGCATTTGTTATATTTGTGATGAACTCAATAAAAATATGTTATTCTGAGCTCTGATTCGTTGGACTAAAGTATTGTTTATTGTTTCAGTCAGGGATTACGATGGAGAGAGTCACCAGCATTCCACTGGTTTGGATCAGTCTCGAGAACTGACCCGAAGCATACGGCGAGAAGTTAACAAACTTTCTGATAAATGGAATGAATTATTACAACAGACGGAGCACAGGCAGAAACGATTAGATGATGTTCAGAGGGTTAGTACACGTCTTGACGTCTTATGTTCGCACATTAGACATCACATCAAAACTACAATAGGATTGCATTTGTTGTAAACATTGTTCTTCTATTGAATTTCATAAGCGTTGGGCCAACTATTGGCACAGATATAGATATCTGATTAATGTGTCGATAACTTAATGTTAAGTTTTGTTCGCTTTCTTCCCATTTTCTGCAGAGAATGCAGGGCTTACAGAAGGGAATGGAAGACATGAGCGCTAAATTGCATTCCTTGGAAACACATAACACCAAATGGCCTAACATTACAGACATTGTTTTGGACCAATTGCCCCAACATCTCAGCGAACTTAAGGTCAGTTTTCATACTTTTCACTTAAATTATTCAAAACATAAATTTCTATATAAATTGGAATAATTTAATAACTATTGACTCAATTAAACTCTGAGTGGAATCCCTTTTAACTCAAAGAAACATTAGTCGAAAAATATATCTTTTTTAAGAAAAATCTTTTGAATTCTGTCTGAATATAAGTGTTTCAATAAATGACCGGTTCTTTCAAATGATGATTGCAGTCATTCCGTGAAAGAGTAGCACAAATCCAGATCCTAACAGAACAAGTGAATGAGTCGGCGGCGCGAATAACCGGCTGTAATGTTCTTCTGTCTCACTCTAATCTCAATTATTTGGAGGAACTGAACACTCGCTCGCGATTACTACAACTGGCGGTCGATGAAAGACAGAAGGCTATCGAACAGGCCATTAGAGATCATGGCTCAGCTCAGCAGCAATTTCTGAATGCGGCAGTCGATCATCCCTGGGAGCGAGCAGTGGCAGCCAATAAAGTGCCTTACTATATTAAGTTAGTACCATTCTGTTGAGCACCAGTTCAACCAATTTAATCGATTGATTGCTAACTGAATCTCTTTTCCCATATGTCAGTCACGCGACCGAAACCACTCATTGGGTAAGACTTAACTAAAATCTTCAGTTTTCGGTGATTTTCTCATCGATTCTTGCTTTTCTATTAAATTGTTGAATACGATTAGGAATCCCCTAAATATACGGAAATCCTTAACTCATTGACCGAATACAATGAAGTCCGTTACAGTGCATATCGAACAGCCATGAAGTTGAGGACTGTCCAAAGGAGATTATGTCTCGATCTGATCCCATTGGAAACACTGATTACAATCTTTGATCAGTTCGGTCTCAGAGCACTGAATGACAAACTAATCAGTGTTCCAGAAATGATAAGTTGTTTACAGAATGTATACGAAAGCATAGCTGTGGAGAACTCGACGCTCGTCAACGTTCCCCTTTGTATTGATTTATGTCTTAATTGGTTACTCAGTTTATACGATACGTAAGAATTTTTTGCTGTTTTTTATTTGTTTTGGTCCTAAACTAAGCCTTCGTTTAATTGTTTGCAAACTACAGTTCGACCCGAACGGGATATATAAGGATTTTGTCGTTCAAAGTCGGAACAGCTCTACTCTGTAAGGCCTCTCTCGAAGACAAATACAAATGTGAGATAAGATTCTATTTAAAGACATTCTATTTGATAAACAAACGATTGAAACGCTTTTATTGTTTGTTTTAAATACTTTAACACAGATTTGTTTCGACTGATTGCCAGCACTACTGGAAGTGCAGAAGACAGGAAATTAGGACTTCTTTTACACGATTGCATACAAATTCCCCGCCTTTTAGGAGAAATCGCAGCATTCGGTGGCAGTAATATTGAGCCGAGTGTCAGGTCTTGTTTTGTTAAGGCTGGCAATAAACCAGAAATAGAGGCACCAGACTTCTTGGATTGGCTTCAAATGGAGCCCCAGTCCATCGTTTGGTTGCCTGTTCTGCACCGTTTATCGGCCTCCGAAACAGCCAAACATCAGGCAAAGTGTAATATTTGCAGACAATATCCGATTATCGGTTTCCGGTACCGGTGTCTCAAATGTTTTAACTTTGATTTGTGCCAAAACTGTTTCTTCTCTGGGAGACGAGCGAAACACCACAAAATCATGTGAGAACCACTCATACCCTAATTTAAGATCATTTTTAATGTAAAGACATTGCAGTCATCCAATGCAAGAGTATTGTGTTGTCACTCGTTCTGCTGAAGACGTTCGTGACTTCACTCGTATTATTCGCAATAAATTCAAATCCAAGCGTCACTTCAAACGTCATCCTCGGGTCGGATACCTTCCCGTTCAAACAGTATTAGAAGGCGACGATTTGGAAAGCCCTGCGCCCTCTCCTTCTCATACATTACACCACACATCACAGGATATGCACTCTCGGCTGGAACTCTATGCAAATCGATTGGCAGAAGTGGAGCTCAGAGGCAGAAGGAGTACAACACCGGACGAGTCGTTAGTATTGAAGCTATTGATTGATTGAATTGAAAGTAATTCTGACTTTTTATGACTCAATCGTTTCAATAGTGAAGACGAACACCAATTGATTGCTCAGTACTGCCAGACCTTAGGCAACGATTATGGTTATACAAGTTATGCTCCACAAAGTCCAGCGCAGGTCATGGCACAGATCGAAGCCGACCAAAGAGACGAATTGGAGTCTATTATACATGAGTTGGAAGAAGAGAATCGGTATAAGAGAACTGTTATAACCTATCGATCGATAAAACTTATAATTTATTATTAAAACTAAATATTATTTGTCTTCTAAAGTGTATTACAAGACGAATATCAAAGACTTAAAATTGAGAGAACAGCCAACAGATCGACAAATAGTGTAAATCATTACTCGAATCACAAAAGTGGGTCCAATCTTTTGAGTGATTCCGAACTGGAAGTAACCCCCATATCAACGCCCAGCAAAGAGGAGGCTATTCTGGCGGAGGCCAAAATGTTGCGCCAACACAAAGGACGGCTGGAAAGCAGAATGCAAATCCTCGAAGACCATAACAGACAACTTGAGGCACAATTACAACGATTACGTCAATTACTTGAATCAGAACCCGAACCGTCTCTTTCTCCAAGCCTTCATAATACCGGTTCATTGCCCCGAATGGGGTCGAGCGGACCACAACATAGAGCTTTGCACAACAATAACATATCCACTTCCTCTCCTATTCCATCCCATCGTCCCCTTCATCACAATCACACCAATGGATCGGAGAATCGAGGTTTGGAATAAATTGCAGTCAATGTCAACAAAATTGTCTCAAATTATTGATTGCGATTCAAATCAGGACCAGCGGTGGCATCAAATCAGGTCAACAGTCTGTTACAATCGGCCGGTAGTTTGGGAAAAGCGGTCGGAGTGTTAGTACATGTGATGACTGACGACGAGGCCAACAGTGATAACGATTTGTCTCTAAATGAGAATAACATTAACACTAAACACAAATAAATAGCATTTTTTGCATCAATTTTTTTAAACCTTTAATCAAATAATTTGTTATTATATATGAAATCATAAGAAAAGATAATAAATCATTGAAATCGTGTTCTAATCGATAGGAAAGCAATAGGAATAAGAAGTAATAATCATTGCCTTTGTTTAGCAATTATTGTAAATATCATAAGAATTTAGCCCAAAGTGAGTCAAAACTTCACTTTTTATCACTTGTTTTCATATGAATTTCGATAAGATTTTGATTAATTTATTAAATTATTAAATATTAGTTGAATTTGATGTTAAATTCATTGAATAAATTATGGCTCAAAGAATATACACTTTTTTGCAAATTAAATAAACAAATAAATAAATTAAATTAAATTTCTTTTAAATATTTATTTTAAGATTATATTTAGGTTTTTATCGCTTTTTGGTTCACAAAATTTAATTAAATCTTATATACAATGAGTTTTAGGTTATAATCAAACAAAATGTTGGACCAAATAAACCAAATATTTGTTCATCGATTCAATAACTTTGGAAAGAATTTCCTGTCTTTTCTTATTTCAGTTTTTCCGATGTAATGAATTTTATTTGAAAGCCGTCTCTGAAATGAGTGGTTCTCTTGTCTTAAACAGTGCTTCAATTGTAATATCATTGATTGAGAGGCAAAAAGCAGTCATTTTTATAATTGTAAGACTAATTGGTATTTTGTTGAGCTCCGAGTCTTAAAGATTTTGTGGATCAAAACCCATTACTATCAATGAGTAGTGAGTTTGGGTTCGATTGTGAAGTTTGAGTCACAAACACTTCAAATGATGAGATGTTTAGTCAAACAGTATGTGTGCGAACCGATCAATACATGCAACCAATCGATATGTGTCTCACTTTTCGTTATATATTCTTTTAGTGTAGATTCTGTGCTCTCGTCTGTAACTCAAGTAAGCCTTCCATTGATAATAAAGAATATTATTTTCTCTGTTCAGAGGCTCTCCTTTTTAAAGCAATGCAAAGGAATTCAATTTTTCAAAATTTGATTTAAGATTTTGATCCCAGAATTTTAATTAAATTTAGACACAAGAAAACCAATAATTCATTTATTCTTTACCAGAATTGTCATCATTTTCATCGAATGGGTATTCGAGGAAAATAATAAATGGCTTATATTTGGTGAATTAACTCAATTTTGGGCTTTAATTCTTTGTTTACTTAATTAATTGGATTTAATGTAAAAACTGCAGAAATTCTTGAGTTTTAAAGAATGAGAGAATGAATGACTAAATTGGAAAATGTTGTGAAAGTAGTTTCGGAATTAATTCGGAGGCAAAGACAGAGAGCATGCGATCTGAGCACAAAAGAGAGCACAAGACACGACACATACAGTTCGGAGCTTTTCTTTGCTGAGCAATCCTTTTTAGTGGAGATAATGTAATGGCTTCTGAGTCGAGTCAAGAGAAGAGATACAGAGCTCTGTAGCCGACACACAAACACAGCCGCGTTTGGCTCTCATCAAAGCCAACGTTTACTCAATAAGTGTTTCATATATTAGATTCTCGTTTTGTTTTTAATGTTCAGCGGATTAACAATACATAGAATTTGCTTCGAGTTTACTGAATGTGTTTTCCATAACAATCTTCTCAAACGAGTGGCTCATATGAAAGGCAACCCTTCAGCTCAACAATTCTGGAATGAAGTGATTCAGCCCTCATGAAGACAATGGTTGAGCGCTGCAAATGCTATCCGTTTTTAATAATCGTTTTTTTTATTGCAAATATTAGCCGTAAATCTGTTGAAGCGAACGGTAAATGATTTGATTTTTATATGCCTTTCAATTATTATCTCAAATGTTTTGCGATTCCAGTCAATACTTGTTATATATATATATTTGAGTTTTAATGCCTTAACTTTTTCATTGATAACTTGAGGGCCAAATTATTTCCAATCACTCCCTTCTGTATAGTTTTACACGTTTTTCATTCTCTTGAGATTCATTTCCAAAGAATTTTAGTTTCGTTGCAATACTGTTGTCAATCGATACCCATTTAATTGCGGCTCAAAAACAGTATTTTTCAAATTGAAATTTATTGAACAAATGTCAGACACATTAGACTCTCATTACTTCTTATGTATCGCTTATATTGTCTTATAATGTCTTATAATGTCTTTAGAATCAATTAATTTTACACAAAATGTTACGCTTTTGCCACAAGAAAAATGAAAAATAGTCGACAAAACTCATCCGCTTTTTGACAAATAATATAATATTATATTATATTACGAAAAGTTGCGAGAAATTAATGTCTCGTTTTTATAAGTAAAACGACCAGAATTTCGTTGAAACACATAATTTAACAGAGTATACGACTGTCCTCTAATCAAGTGATGTCGTTAAGACGAATCCCATATAATTTGTTGTTTTGTTTTTTTTTAAAATCCTGCGCTGACACTATTGGACCCAATTTTGTGTCATTCGCTACCATTCATCAAATATTGAGTTATCAATTGGTCTGACATCGGAATAGCCATCAGATATACTCATAATTCATAGTTCAGTTGATAAAAAAGATTGGATGACAACAAATAAAAAACATAATATTTCTTGAGGGAAATATAAGAAAAATTGTCTAGCTCATCCATTATAAAAAGGAAAGCTTAGATTTATTATAATTCTCTGAAGAAATTGAGAAAATTAGCTAGATGTCTAAATCTATGAACTAATATAATTTGTCAGCTTTGGTTATTCCTTACGGAAGATTGTGTGAGTGTGCAGTGCATTGTCACCACTGGTGATCAATGATCTCATTCTCCTCTTTCAGTGAGTTTGTTATCAGTGAAGATCAACACTTGAGTCTTGAGTCTTGAGTAATGCCTGACATCTAAATATTGATAAGAATGGACTCAGAATAATGTTCTCGATATTATTCAAAACTAGTATTAAATATTTGATGAGTGAATGCCTTCTCTATTCATAATTTATTCATTTGAATAAAAGTTAACTAAAATAAGCGAAAGTTCACTGTTTTTGAAGCCATGAATACATTGAAAGAACTGCTGGAAGTTATCTCTTCTGAATGAATGTCTAAAATTATGTTTTCCTAAAAAACATTATTAACACATATAATGCAAGACTAGGAGTACGTCATATAATCTTTTATTTAGATGAGTATGTGTTGGTGCCGACACTTCCAGCACCGCATAGCTGTATATCATTTTATTATAGTCGGGTTAACATAACATCCTTTTATCTGTGATAAAGAGAAATGATCTGATGATCTGATAGACAAATTGAAAAGATTACGCCTCATATATGCCATAATAGGATCACCACTGATAGCACAGTAGCACAGAATACTAGTGATACACAATTTTCTTTTATTGTTCATAAAAATCGATGCTTTGAATAACTTGTTCTTCATTTTTATGCCATAAAAATATATTTGACTTCAAAATTAATTGTCGTTATCCCAAATCCAAGAATATTTATGACTCAAATGACTTCATCTTTTTGTCGATCCATAGAAATGATTGAATGACTCGAACTCTAATCGAAGTCTACTTTCGGTCCGACAGTAAATATTTTAAAAATCTGTTTCTCTTTTAATATTATTTGGAAAACTTGAGATAAAAATCGATAGACTAATGATATTATTTTCCATCTAATGATCAGTCAGTCTTTCAGACCGAACCCATCACAAAACGTGAAGCCCTGAGCCCTAAACCCATAGAGATGTGCAGTGAAGTGAAAATTCGGAGTCATTTACTGCATAAGAATCAAGAATTTGAAATCATTTGAAAGTGAAGTCAAAGTGCAAACATTTATGAATCAAATGCTAAAATTGAAGTTTTAGTTTACTTTACTTTATTTTGTATTCTTATGGTATAGACTGCGACCGAACTTTTATCAATAATCCGGATGGTTTGAAAAATGGCAGCTTTTCGTCTCCTAATATAGTGAACGAACAAAAGCATTCGCGACAATGTATTTACACTTTCATTGCCGGGGAAAATGAAAGGGTCCAGATCTCATTCTCACTGTTCAACCTAAGAGGAAGTACACCAGAGTTGGTTCCATTCTTTTACTTTTGTATTATTGAGCAAACATTTCACAGCATTTTCTTTGCCTACAAATCAATACTTGTATTCAAGTGTTTCACTTAAAACATTGTTTTTCTTCATTCTTATAGCTGTGTTGGAGAATATGTCGATTTGTATACAGAGTTGGAAGAGCCGGGTCAAGACTTAATCACTACTCCATTTGGTGGTCGTTATTGCGGTCGAACTGTGCCTCGAAAACGGATATCAATGTATCAGACATTAGTGTTTGGATTTTATACCGATCAGAAACAAGTGGACGACAAAGTATTCCAGGGCAATTATGAGTTCATCGATGCCAGTAAGTACTCCACTGTAGAGCACAGACAAAGCGCTGTTAGATTTCTGACACTTCCAACACTTAATATACTTTACTATAATTCTCCGGAATTACTATAAAACAGTATTTTGTGTTCTTTTTATAATTCTTTTAGACTTTTTGTGAACTATTTTGATGTTATATCCAATAGTTTTGTTGTGTTGTTAATCAATTTGAACTTTTCGTG
>JAQGCE010000882.1:0-10305 GCA_034699185.1 Eupelops torulosus | reverse complement strand
TAGAATCGATCTACCGTGTCTCCTTTTCAACTTTTTGTTGTATCCAGCTTTGGCTTGAAACCTTGCAAGGTCCTTTAAACGAATTGAGAAAATATAAATTTCTTTTAATTAAAACTCAATTAATTGTGATTTATATCAATGTTTATATTAATCGTATATTCAATATATCATTAAATGTGAAAATAAGTTTAATATAAGTAACACTTTTAGGTCTTTTAATTGACTTTTAATAGCTTTTGAGGCACAGGTTGTGTTACTGTCGGCGACAGTAAATTGCAAATAAAGCACCAAATAATGCACTTTTTGGTCAGTTTTGTTATCTGATTAAAAAAATTATAATTGTTTGTGTCGTTCATAGAATGGAGTGACTCCTGTTTTGAAACCATTCTTCTGATACAATGAATTAGTGGATGAAAATGATTGCAACTTTTGATTGAATACTCGCTGAGGATTCACACGATTTATGTTAGTCTTGAAGACATGGATTTGTTTATATATAAGTTTTAAACAATCGATTCGCGGATATGTATCGCAAAACAAAGGAATTAATAAATTATTATTATTATTATTACTCTTGTAATTAATAGTTTTGGTTTGATTCCAACTTCTTGTCCTCTTTTGATCCTCTTTTGTTGATATTTTGCATTTGGTTTCGAATAAAGAGCTCAATGAGTGAGGAATGGCTACCAAATAGTAGATGACTCGATGCTAACCAATCAAACATTTAATAAATGAATAGATAAAGTAAAAGATAATACCATAGATATGGCCTCATTTATAATTATATCTTTGGTTAAAATAAATTGTGATCTCTTCCAACTGGTGCCCCAAAACCAGTAGTCTTGAGTGACTTCCATTCCGCAGACATTATCCAAAAGTACGATCGATTCTGGGAATCAAATTATTTGTAAAATCTTTTTAAATATTATTATATACTAAACATCTTAAGACTTACCCCTATAAACAGGTGATCGCCAATAGACTAATGCCATCATTAATAAGATAACCAAACATGTGATTAGCAATCGATCCAACTATTGGACAGACAAACAATTAATAAATTGTTAAAAGATATCATTTTATCACTATTTTATTGATATTGGAGTTAAAGACAATTGAAGCAAAGAGGACAACAAATGCAATCCAATGCCAACCATCTGTTTTTCTTTTGCTTTTTGTGATCATTATTTGACAGCAATTAGTGAACCGATAAATATCTAAACGAATCGATTGTCCCAAAAGGTTATGAAATCGACGCCGAAGTAATAGCATTTGAAATCATTCAGCAATCAGTTTATTGGATCATTTGTCACTCATTTCTCACTCAAACCTATATATATTTAAGCCATCAATTATTATTTTAAAAATAATGTGCCAGAGGTTGTCTTCAGTGTTTATCACTATAAATAAATGGCTATCAATTAAATCAAGTTTTTGGTAATTTAGTAGTAAAGCAACGCCTCAAACACCAAAATAAACATTAAAGCCTTCAAAAACAATGTTATTATATGAGAGGAGAGTTTTCTTACGTTACGTTATATGCGATCAAACTTTTGTTTACTTCGTGTTCATTGCGTTTGATATCTAATTGTGTTTTAATTGGGATTTTATATCTTTTAATAATTAATTTAAGTTTGATTTAACTCATTTAGACTTAAATACTATTTAGGAGTCGTCTCCTCATTCTCTCGATCATTGATTTCTAATATTAATAATAAAATTAACTGACAATAATTAAAGTCATTTTTTTGTTTTACTAAATATTAATGAACTCATTTGACACCATTTTTTGAGAGAATGGCTGATCAGTTCTTCGATAGAGAAGCAGAACTTTCCGGTGGCAGTGAAGACGAAGAGGTTAGAAATGATATCAAAACAAAGAAAAGGACTAAATTTGAAGATTCTGATGAAGAAGAGGAGGACGGTATTAGACATCAATTTTGTTGATCTTTTGAGACAATGTTTTTAATTTAGATGAAGAAAGACTCAGAGATGAGATGAAAGATCTCATAAATGATGAAGAAGAAGAACCCGAAGAATCAGATGAAGAAGTGACGGGAATTAAGAGACATAGAGATGATGATGAACTCGAAGAAGACTTAGAAGACGACGATTACGATCTCATTGAAGAGAATTTGGGCCGAAGGATAGAACGCAAAAAGAAATTCAGACGAGTCAGACGTCTTGAAGATGATGATGAAGAGGAAGACAAGACTGAAAGACAAGAACTCAATGACAGAGAAGCGATAGCTAATGAGTTGTTCGACAACGATGAAGAGCCCGACCAAACACCCGCTGCTGTCAGACGTGACCGAAGTGATCGCGAGGCTATCGACGATCGATTTGCTGAACTTTCCGGTTCCGAGGGCTCCGATGGGTCTGACGAAGACAACTTCATTGTCGACGATGACGACCGACCTATTGCTCCGCGCGTTCGTAAGAAGAAGTCTCACAGATTTACAGACGAAGCCCTACAACAGGCTCAGGACATCTTTGGTGTTGACTTTGACTTCGATGAAATCCAAAGATTTGATGAGACGGGAGATTATGAAGAGGCCGACGACGAAGAGTTGGATGAATACGAAGAGGGAGACTTAAATGAAACGCAAAGGTCTGAGCGATCGAAAAAAGGACGCAAACGAAGGTCAGCCCGAAAGAGTATTTTCGAAATATACGAACCGTCAGAACTGGAAAGAAGTCATCTGACAAAAGTCGATAACGATATACGAAACGCAGATATTCCCGAACGGTTTCAATTGAGATCAGTTCCCGTCACTACCTGTGATGATGAAGAGCTGTTAATGGAATCCGATTGGATTCATTTGAATGCCTTCAACACAAACACAATTTCAATTCAGGACGAGTCAGGAGAAGGTAAACACGAGCCAATTGGTGGCCGCAAAAACCCGTCGGCAATACTTAAAATACGTGAAGCGCTTCGGTTTATGCGAATAGATTTGCTCGAAGTTCCGTTTATTACTCATTACCGCAAAGAATACGTCGAACCAGAGCTCACTGTCAACGACTTGTGGACTATCTATAAGTGGGATGAAAAGTGGTGTCAATTGCAGTCACGAAAAGCAAATTTGTCAAAACTTTTCCGTAATATGCAGTCCTATCAGACGGAACAGATAATGAAAGACCCGGACGCTCCCCTCCCTGAAGGCATTCGTTTAATAAATGATGTCGACATCGAACGCGTCAATTCTGTTAAATCTTTTGAAGAGTTGAGGGATTGTTGGCTTCACTTTCAGCTCTATTATTCATCTGAAGTGCCGAATATGAAACAGGAAATGATTCGACGCGAACGGCACAGAAGGCTCGAAGAAGGCGCCACTGAAGAGGAAGCTGACAAAGCAATGGTCGAAGACGAGGAACAATTAAACGTTAAACTCTCATCACTGAGATTAGCGCAGAGAAAGGATACCTATACTATATGCAAAGAGGCCGGTATTATAGGACTCGTCACCAAATTTGGTTTGACTCCCGATCAGTTCGGAGAAAATTTAAGAGATAACTATCAGCGTCACGAAGTGGAACAATATCCCGTCGAGCCATTAGAGGCCGCTCAGGATTATATTTGTCATCGGTTCCCGACTGTAGACAAAGTGCTGACTGCGGCCAACTTTATGGTCGCCAAACAAATAAGTTGCGATCCTATTGTGCGTAAAACAATGCGTCAAACCTACTTCGAGAGGGCTCATCTTCAGGCCCGTCCCACAAAGAAAGGCTTCAAAGAGATCGATGAGAACCATCCCTGTTATACGATTAAGTATTTGTTAAACAAACCGATCTCATCGTTCGGCGGCGACCAATTCCTTCATTTAATGGTCGCCAAAAACGAAGGCTTAATGGAGTTTGAGATCACAATCGATAAATTGGATCTACCAAATCAGAGCCAACAACAGACCCAAATTCAGACCTATTTCAATGAGATTCGACAACTTTACCACAGAGTCAGTTCATTTCTCTTCTATTTGTTTCCATTCACTAATTTTTATTTGAATTTTAGGATGAGTTCAGTATAAATGTACAGCAATGGAACGCTCAAAGAGCCAGTGCTCTCGAAATAGCTTTAAATAAGTTTCTTTACCCGAGTTTCGAAAAAGAACTCAAAACTAAACTCATGAACGAAGCACAGGAGGCACTCATTAAAGTATATTTCCTCTCTATTCTTAACTTCTTATATAATTTTGAGAATTTTTATTCAATTGATAGCAATGTGTGCGACGATTATCCAAATGGATAGGTGTGGCTCCCTATCAGATCAACTCTGAGATTCAATTGGAAGACGACGAAGATTTTGATACTCGAGAAGGTATTCGAGTCATGGGTTTCGTATTCATTCCTTCCAATGAAAACGCGTCTTTCGCTTCCCTTATTGATGGAGACGGAGAAGTTACTGATTATCTAAAACTCGAGTATTTTATGCTTAAGAAGAGTGAGTGGGCCACAGATCAAGAGAAAAGTCATCGCGAAAAAGATATGGAAAAATTGAAAAAATTCATTCTTCAAAAGAAACCACATGTTATAGGCGTCGCCTGCGATACACTTATCACTCGATATGTCGTCGAAGACATCAAATCCATTGTCACAGAACTTCACGAAACAGAACAGTTCCCTTTGATTTCAATCGAGTTTGTGGACAGTGAGCTCTCCTCAGTCTATATGAATAGTAAGAAGGCGTTAACTGATTTTCATAATTACCCGCCACACCTCCGACAAGCGATATCAGTCGCCCGTCGATTGCAGGACCCGTTGATAGAGTTCTCACAACTTTGTACGGCAGACGAAGAGATTCTTTGCATCAAATATCACGCACTTCAGGAACATCTTCCCAAAGACGACCTCTTAAATAACCTTTATTTGGAATTTGTTAATCGAGTCAATGAAGTTGGTGTTGATATAAACCGTGCGATAGTCCACCCGCACACCTCACAACTCGTTCAATTTATTGGAGGTTTGGGTCCTCGAAAGGGCGCTTATTTGATCCGTACTCTGAAGAAGCAACAGACACCACTTTTAGAGAACAGGACTCAATTGGTTCAGAACTGTAGTATTGGAAAAGTGGTGTTCATTAACTGCGCCGGTTTTATAAAGATAGACACCGCCTCTCTCAGTGATTCCGGTACTGACACATATATAGAGGTTTTGGACAGCACTCGAGTACATCCCGAAGCTTATGAATGGGCGCGAAAGATGGCTGTCGATGCTCTTGAATATGATGAGGACAATGATACGAATCCGGCGCAGGCTTTAGAAGAAATAATCGAAAATCCAGAAAAACTCAAAGATTTAGATTTAGACGCTTTTGCTGAAGAATTGAGTCGACAGGGAATGGGTCTCAAAACTATCACTCTTTATGACATAAGAGCAGAACTGACTAATCGTTATAAAGATCAACGAATTCCCTATCAATCGCCTAATTTGGAAGATATATTTGGAATGTTGACCGGAGAGACACACGACTCATTCTACCATGGCAAACTCATTATGGGAAAGGTTATCAGTGTTGCCCGAAAGAAACCTTTAAGTGATCAATTAGATAACGCTAATCCTGTTCGTAATGACGAGACTGGTCTTTGGAAGTGTCCCTTTTGTAATAAAAGCGATTTTCCAGAACTCAGTGAAGTTTGGAATCATTTTGACGCTGGAAGCTGTCCGGGACAGGCCATTGGCATCAGAATACGTCTGGACAACGGTCTCTTTGGTCTCGTCGCCACCAAATACATAAGTGATAAAGAAGTTAACGATCCGTTGGAAAGGGTTAAGATAGGAATGACTATTCACTGCCGGGTAATGAAAATTATTGTCGACAAGTTCTCAGTGGATCTCACGTGTCGTACCTCTGACTTAATGGATACCAACTATCAGTTCGCACCCGCGAGAGACAGAGACTTTTATTATGAGGCGGAGGACAAGGATAAAGCTTTGGAAGACCACAATAAAAGACGACAGAACCGACAGTCATATATTAAAAGGATTATTGTCCACCCGTCCTTTCATAATATTGACTATAAACAAGCAGAGAAGATGTTGGCCACAATGGAACAAGGAGAGGCTATCATTCGACCTTCCTCTAAGGCAAACGACCACCTAACCCTTACATGGAAAGTGCACACAGGTATACATCAACACATCGACATCAGAGAAGAGGGAAAAGACAACGCTTTTAGTTTAGGCCACGAATTATATATAAATAACGAGTCGTACGAAGATTTGGACGAAATTATTGCCCGTTATGTCCAACCGATGGCTTCTTATGCAAGAGATCTGATTAACTATAAGTATTTCAAAGATAACGGCGGAAAACGTGAAGAAATGGATCGATTGCTCAAAGAGGAGAAGAAGAAGGCGCCATCAAAGATACCATACTTTGTTTCCGCCTCTAAAGGTATGAATAATTTAATTAAATGAGAAAAAAACGAATCATTTATTAATGGAATTGGTTTCAGAATTTCCGGGAAAGTTCTTATTGTCATATCAGCCAAATCTGAAGCCATTTCATGAGTTCATAACCGTAACGGCCGACGGATTTCGCTACAGAATGAATACTTTTCGATCTGTGAGCGCACTATTCAAATGGTTTAAACAGCATTTCAACGATCGCTCAACATTTCCGCGAACCCCAGCGACGACTCCAGTCATGCGAACTCCGGCGGGACAGTCATCTTATATCGGCTCAGCGTCGACTCCAAACATCGACCCGCAGGCCATACAACGTGCGGCTGCGTCTATGCCTAACCATGTTTTTAACGCTTTATCACAAGTGGCCGGTCAGACGCCATCATTTGGAGGCGCAGCACCATCTTTCAGTGGTGGACAGTCTTCAATGGCGGCGCCATTCAATAACACTCGTGGATATTATGGTCCGCCGAATGCAACGGTGACTCCAATGCAGTCAATGATGACTCAAAATTTAACCACTCCTCGTAATTATCCTCCGACTACACCCGGGTCGATGCCTCCTCCGCAGCACATACCCAGTCACCAGAGACCAGGTTCAAGAACAGGGGCGCAATGGAGTAATTTGGCTGAAAACTGGAATATTAAACCAAAAACCAAACCCCGAACTCCACTTTATGCGACTCCCGGCGCTTCCTCTCAAATGTCTATAAGTCCGACGGCAAACACTCCTAACGTTCGGGGAGACCAAACACCTTTAGTAGACGAATGGAACGAATAATTTCTCATCTTTTTAATTATGTCTTACAATAGAATCATTAGTTTAAGTCATTTCTCTTTAATTAATATTTTTTTTGTTTCATTTATTTAATAAAATGTGTTTCAAATAAAAAAAATGGTTTTCACTTACAATCAGTTTTCAACTCTTTATTTAATTACTTAAAAAATGTTTAATCGATTATTACTATTATTTCGATTAAATTAATTAAATTGATGTCAATATTAGACGTAATTTATAGGATTAAAAAACGTGTTTATGTTTTGATTTAAAATAAGATTTTCATTAAAAATATAATTAAAAATACAATTATAATAAAGTGATAACTAATTGTACTCATCATCGATGGCATCTTCGCGAAGACCCGAACATTCGGCGCCGCCAGAAATCGTAAGTTTTAATAAATTGGTTAAAATCTATAATTAAAGCCGATTTTTATTTGATTTGATAATAGTTTTATAACGAAAGCGAAGCCATTAAATACACTTCAAAGTGAGTTTAATTATCATTTAATTTATTATTAGATATTTTCATTTATTTTCATTATATAATTCAGTTCCCGAATGATTGCAATTCAGTCTCAAATGAGTGGTCGAGCAATGGAACTATTGGCTCTTCCCGAAGATGGCTCACGTCTTATACTTGACTTAGGGTTTGATTCTATTATTTATTAATAATAATTATTCTTTCAATTAATAATTTGTTGTCAGTTGCGGTTCAGGTCTTAGCGGTGAAGTGTTGTCAGAAATGGGACACATTTGGGTCGGTGTTGACATCAGTGAAGCAATGCTTAACGTCTGTAAAAGTCGTCAAATCGATTTGGGTGATACTCTTTTAGCCGATTTGGGTCAAGGATTACCATTCAGGGCCGGCACTTTTGACGGTGCGATCAGCATATCATGTATTCAATGGTTATGCAATGCAGACAAGTCTAGTCACCGACCTGTGCAGCGGTTGTATAAGTTTTTCTCGAGTCTTTACTCGTGTTTGAGTCGCAACAGTCGAGCGGTGTTTCAGTTCTATCCGGAAAACAGTTCTCAAATTGAATTAATAACAGCGCAGGCAATGAAATCCGGTTTTACCGGAGGTCTTGTTGTCGATTACCCCAATAGTAGTAAAGCCAAGAAAATGTTTTTAGTCCTCTTCACCGGAGGAACAGCTAATCAATTACCTAAAGGATTGACAGAAGAAAACGAGTCGACTGTCCCCTACAATAGTTGCCGAAACATTTTTGCAAAACCAATGCCATCGAAAGCCCCTAAAAAATCTCGACAATGGATTCTAGAAAAGAAAGAAAGGCGTCGAAGGCAGGGAAGGCATGTCAGGGATGACACCAAATATACCGGAAGGAAAAGAAGTGGAAAATTTTGATGAAATTATATTTGTTTTTGTTATTAAACATTGAAATGATTTGAAAAAAAATGCAAACAATTATTACAATTATTTAAATTTAATGTAAATAAAAATCGATTGAAAATCAATTCAAACGATAAAACTCTGGACTTCTAATGGAATCAAAGAGAAGAACATTGTTTTGAAAAATAAAGAAATCCATTCTTTTGAGAGAAATTTTAATCGATATTTAATAATAATAATAATTAAATGATAACTGATATTAAAGGTCTTCGTCGTCGTCGTCGGGGAGCGAAGTGTTCTGTGCCTGAATCATATCCTCTTCGAGTTTTTTCTGCCAGGCCGGATCCATCTGTACCTCTGGCGGCGCCAAAGCAGGCATTGCCACAAACTCAAGGTTCGGATCTCCGATTAGTTTTCGAGCCAACCATAGGAAAGGTTTCTCAAAGTTGTAGTTACTTTTGGCGCTAATATCGTAGTACTGGAGGTTCTTCTTTCGATGGAAGACAATAGATTTTGCCTTCACTTTTCTGTCTTTGATATCAACTTTGTTTCCGCAAAGAACAATAGGTATGTTTTCACAGACGCGGACCAAATCCCTGTGCCAATTCGGCACATTCTTATAGGTCACACGAGAGGTCACGTCAAACATTATGATCGCACACTGACCTAACAGTAAGAGTATACCAATTAGTAAGCATTTCATATCCATTCCACACATTCCATACCCTGAATATAATATCCATCTCTAAGTCCACCGAACTTTTCCTGTCCGGCGGTGTCCCACACATTGAAACGAATCGGACCCCTATTTGTGTGAAATACCAACGGATGGACTTCGACTCCGAGTGTGGCTGTAATCCAAGTAAAGTTAATAGTGATCTCACTTTTAAGAGACAATACATAAGACATGTATTGCAATACATACCGACGTATTTCTTCTCGAATTCTCCGGTCAAATGTCTTTTAACAAAAGTAGTTTTTCCGGTCCCTCCGTCGCCCACTAAAACACACTTTACATACAAACAAACAAAAACATTATTATCACATAATGGGACAAAGATATAGGCTCTACCTTAAAAGTAGGCATACCATCTCCTTCTGTCACTCCTCCCGTTTGCATGTCTTGACTAAAACAAATAAATTATTCCTCTTTTTAATCAATTACTTAAATCAATTAAACAATTGATTGTAATCGAGTCCTGACCTGAGTTTGAAGTGTCAAAAGTGGTGTTAAATTGATGTATAATATGAAGAGTTAAATGAAAGGCCGGTTTAACAACAAAATCGATATCTAAACGACTGTTGAATTGAACGCACGCTTTGTCTGAATCGCAATCACATTAATGGCGGACATTAACTGTTTCTCTTATTCAGAGCTTTGATTGGTTTAATTGTTTGACTCTCAGCGCCATCTCTTATCATAAAAATAGTTTAATTTGCTCTAAACTTATTTCTACAATCTAATAAATCCTGATTTAGATCATGGTAATTTAGATCTAACAAACAAATATTTGAAATTAATTAATTTAGTTATTATCTGCTAAGTCTTCCATAAATTAGACTTTTTCTCTATATTATATTAGATTGTTTTAAATAAGGAGAGAGTAAATATGAATGGGAGCATCTTGCTAAACTTAATTGGAAACATTGGATCAGGGTACTCGAGTATCGAATTAAGATTTATACCAATGTAAAGCTTGGCCAAAGAGGAATAAGCAGGTAGAAATTTTATCGGCGAATGACCATGTTCAAGTCCCGAAATGGCC
>JAQGCE010000881.1:0-10309 GCA_034699185.1 Eupelops torulosus | reverse complement strand
AGAGAGAGAGAGAGAGAGAAAGAATAACCGGAAGATAAAAAGGATTATTTATTGTGAAGAAAATAATGAGTTTTATTGTAAGGTTATGACCATTAAAGCAGATTTAGATCTACTCTAAGAGCAAAATAGAGGCAAAGAAATAGTTGTTTGTGTTGTTTATTGATTGTTATGGAAAAGTAGTGGAAAACGAAATATACATTTGAAACGATTATATGTGTGTTTAATATACCATAACTTCATTTATAAATTTTTTTTATCAAAACATTGACTTAAAATAATGTGCTGTTCCTCCGTCTCATAGACTTTTCATATAAACAATACAGTGGTTTATTTGGATTATTTTCAATTTGAAACAACGAACCAAAATATTTTTTTAATGGATTTTGAGTGAAAAACTCTATTTCCTCGATGCAAAAAAATGAATGCATTACAGATTTTTGAATAAAAAAAAACACAGAATTACTTTAATGCAGAAAATTTATATTTCGAAGAATATATTCACGGGTCAGGAATTTTTTAGTACTAATAATTAGCCTGAGCTCATGGATGCTCTTCTCTGAATGGTATTACTTATAATACTCTACTTTCACGTCAACTCTTATGTAATAATCGACTGAATTATTGATTGTCGTATAAAATGAATTACTTCTAAAATCTCATCCAAACGTGTTGTGAAATATTATATAACTTTTAAAGAGTTTATTAAATAAATTCTAATAAAATATTTCAAAAGATTTAATAATGTTTAACATTTATCCACAATATATTGTATTAATATTTGAGCTCATTTTTTATCAAGGTGATAATCATTTAAATATCTTGACACCAAAATTTTCTAATATTGTTCGAATAATTTTCTTTCTAGGTGCAATTTTTTTGTCCTATAATTTAGTGATTGCCTTGATCAAACAGAATTACTAAATTGCACTAATCTTTGTCATTTTGGTCACATAGAAGTCAAACTATAATCAAATATACATTAATATTATTTGAATATACCTTTAATATGAAAATACTATTTGTTTTATTCGTCAAATATTTCCATTCATTTGTTTGATTTGATAACAAAAGAAAAAATAACTTATTCTGAATATAATACTCTATCAATGGTTGTGTGACTTATGGTGTGTCTGCGGTTGGCCCACAATAGAAGTGCCCTAATTTAGTAAAACTAAGAGGTGGTCACTATTTTTTGCGATCGAAACCTGAATAAAGAATTGTAAACAAGAGTCGAATCGAGTCCTCACGAAATGAAAGTTAATTTATTAGAAATCTATTGAACGAAACGAAACAAAACATAAGACGACAGAAAAAATGTTGATTTATGTGAAACACAATTCCTATTCATCGGATAATTAGATGAATTGGTTCTCCAATTGTTTATTTTTGGTTCAATATGCTTGAGTCAGCAATATCATTTTGTTATTGCTCTTATTTTCTTGCTTGATCAATTGGCTTACAAATTCGGACTGGGAATAATGTTCTAGTTATAATAAATTTATTTTGAAAGCTGTAATTTTTTACCAAAAAAAAATCTTCAATTTATTTGTTGAGTCAATTTATTTTAAAATAAACTAGGTTATTTTTACAATATATTTTTAACGACATACATGTATATTATGAGCCGTGAGCTGAAAATTCAAAGACCCGGCGGCAAAATCTTTTTGGTAATTCCTCTGACCCTTACATCTGAGAGGAAACTCTGAATCCATTGAATGAATGCAATAAAAATAAAAATAAAATCTGAGATCATTCGCGAAACTCATATAAAAGTCAAATATCAGTAGATTTTAAATAGATGTTTGAGTAAAGAGTGGATCGCTTTATAGCCGTTCCCTTTAATGGCCAACACATTTGGATAGTTTACACATAAACACATCACAATAAGGAATATTTGTGAGCCCTTCCCTCTAATCAATTGAGTGAAAATACGGTTTTCATAACATTATTTTCAACTCTATTTGCACTTCAATTGACTTTTTTCTCAATTTTTTGGTTTGAATTCAGTTTATATTTTGGGTGAAAATAAGTATCGAAAATAAGGAGCAAAATGTATATTAAAGTGCAATACAAGACTTATAGCTTAGGGAGTGGGAGCACAGGGAGACTACTGGGGATGTGTGTGTCTGTGTGTGTCAATTGTGAGGGATTAAGTGCCAAAAAATAAACGCAATGATTGAAGTTTGGCATAAAATGTGATAACCGTATAGTGTTTTTAGGCCTCAAATTTAAAGCCATTGAGTTGAGCCTTGAGTTGTGAGCAGTCCTTTTCTTTTTGCGCTCAACCTATTTGAGTGACTATTTTTTATGTGATTCCAACAGAAATATACGTATAAAACATATATAAAAATCTATGAATCAATGGCTCAGAACCTTTTATATCACACGGTTGTAGAAGAAAACCCAATTTCCTGGAAAATTCTCATATCTCTATATTTTTATTTTAATACCATTTTCTATAAATTGTAAAGTCTTTCCCAAAATTTATTGTTACATATCGTAAATGAAATCAGAAATATTTCCCCAATGGGTAAAGATTATCATCAGAACTATTTTTCTTTTTTGGTTGCCAAGGTGTTTTATACCGTTTTGTTCAGGTTTTGACCAGATTAAATAATTTTAGATATATTTATAAAGTTTAATATTTTTTTTGAGTATCATGGTTAAAATTTTGAAGATAAATGATCAGGTTAAATTCTTCGAACTTGTTATTTATTAAGTGAATCCTGATTATATATTTTCAAAAAAAGCTCATGCAACTTTTTATAACTATATCTGAGAAATATTGACTCTAAAACATAGTTTTCTTACATAACATGAAGTAATGAAATGATTTGATTTTGATATTAGTTTTATTCTCTTCTGATGTGACCATAAAAATGATAATAAAATGAAAGCTATAATTGTGTAGTATTTTTATCAATGCATTCAAAGAAATGTTTCTCAAAATGGGTATAAAAATAAAAATTGGCCGATGAATGAAATTTATTACCAAGAGCAAAGTAAATACACCGCTCTTAGAATGAGTTATATAACCATAAAAATAAATATTATTATAATTTTGATTAAAAACACTGTTTGTCTGTAAAAAGACGACACAAATGGGATAAAGAAGTTTATATAATATTAAGTGTTATATACGGAGAGTAATATTATTTCTTCGGTTATTTACAGACAGTACTGGATATTATGGCTCAACCATAAGCAACTGGAATTGAGAAAAATGAGCCACGTATTATCATCTCATATTAAAGAGAATAAAAGATGAAAACCATTGACTCTACCATTCATTCCACTGAATCTTTGGTTTTATTTGTGGCCAAAAGACATGTAAAACATGGCCACAGGTATAAAAATAATATTTATGGTTATTTTATTTAACAAAACTCATCTATCTATCCACTGTCTCCAAGCGCTAGTAAAAATTTCAATGATGTCAATAGGGGTACTCAATATGCCCAGTGGGGTTATAGAAATTCTTATACTCACATATATTGCTTTAACCTTGCTTATATTAAAAAGTTCAAATTTTGCTAAAAATTAAGTGAATGGAATAGACATTATGCTAACTATACTTCTGGGAAGTTTACCAGCATTGGTATGTCTGCCAGCACCATTTGGTCCCCTTTGAGCATCCCTTTGGAATATAATATTTTTCTTAAGAAATTTCTATGAATTTGATATCAATTTTTATTTTGTGGCCAAATATATAAACGTCTTTATAGCAGACATTTGTTATGTAAAATACAAAACATTTTTGTTATTCGAGTGTTTGTGATATCGGCCGACAAAATATAATGTCATATAATATCAATATATAAGACATGAAAATAATTGATAACAAAATATATTTATAATTCATGAAAAGTGAATCGATTTTTGGCTCAAATAATATAAAATATATATTTTGAGAGCAAAAAAACATTATTTGAAATTTTGATTGAAGTTTGGAAACAAAAATTTCCATATTTTTGCGATCAATCCTATCCAACACACATTATTCAGTCCGACAATTTGCCTTGCTCTTACATTATTCATCAGGCTATTAATTATTCTTAATATTTCTATTGAAATTCTAAACTTGCGAATTGCATGGATAACGTTCATTGCATAGTTATGATTAATTAAATGTTGCCATGATGAATTAATTACCTTGAGCATTGATATACATTCAGAATTTCAATGCTCTTGCAAATGATTATTTCAACAAAAGAATCTCTAAATTTAATAAATTATAATAATAAGTATTATATAAACTCAAACTTTCTGTATTTGTTTTCACATCGAAGCACAGGCTATGATATGAATCCTATTTATTTGAAAAATATAATAAAGAGAGAGAGAGAGAGAGAGAGAGAGAGAGAGAGAGAGAGAGAGAGAGAGAGAGCGAGAGAGAGAGAGAGAGAGAGAGAAAAAAAAATAAGAGTCCAATTATGTTTCAATTCATTCATATTTAATGTTATGATCATTAAGATGGAGAGCCATTTAATATAATGATATCAAAATCATTAGAGACTTCTATCACAACAATTAAACACTAATTGCAAGAATAGTAATCAAAAGCACTTTTCAATACCTTTCCTCTATAGTCACTAATGATAAAGTCTTTTGAAATTTTTTTTCTCCAAAACCAATAAACTTCTCTCTATCTCTCCCTTTAATTTTAAATGTAGCTTGATTAATTCGAGCATAATTTTGTAATTAATTTTGAAATTTCTAATTTGAAGAGATTTTTTCATTAAAATTTTTTTCATGTAAAGACATTTTATGTATTTTTTAGAACTGTTTGGCTCTAATCTTTTTAAATCAGAGAACATCCTCTTAAAAGATTGAAATGTTGTCCACATATTAAGTCTATTTAGGAGTCGACTCATCCCTTCTTATTCTTGACTTGATTTTCAATATTTTCATATTTGACTGAATAGATTATAAGGCAAAACAGAGGGCTCTTCTCTAACAAAACATATTCGTCCGATTGGTTTGACAACAGAGTAGTCGTTCAAAAGAGTGAATACTTGAGTGAATGCAAACCCACTTTTCAGTATTCCTGAGCCATAAACAGAATCTTAGAGAAGAAAAGGGAAAAAAATAAGAAAAATTGTTTTCAAATAATATGTTTTTGAGGAAAAATTCTGAACAGAATCTGCATTTGAAAACATGAAATAAAACCGAATTTATTTATTTTTATTGACCAAAGAATACGGAATATTCTGAATATATTTCCTTTTATTCAAAGTTGAAATTTGTCGACAAAAACGTGTAATCAGAGAATTTTGGCCTCAATATGGATATACAGTCGAACCTCTTTTTTATCAGACAATTATTTTAAAAGTTCAAAGAGTAGTACAAAGAATGGGTGACCCAAAAGGATATATTTCAAAATTTAACTTGATTTTTTTTTGAAAATATTTTACTTGTATATCATGTTTGGCGCAGCAATAAGTTATTCTGTGCTTTTGAAATCATTGATAGACATACAGAATTTGATTTTGCTTGCACTATTGAAGAAATCGATAAGTTCATACTTGATTGTAGGCCTGCATAAGGGTAATAATAGTAATATTATTTGATGTAATTTGGGCATGGTGAGATAAATGAGTGAGTTTTCTTGGAGTAAACTATTGTTTACTCCCGATATTACGGGAAGTAATCAGAAGATAAATAAATAGTTATTTGCAATGAATTTGATAAATAAGTGTATGTTTAGTACGTATTCGTTATAAGCGCTCAACTGTTTGACGGCTGAACCGAACGGAAAGAGAGCGGAGAAGAAATACTAGTTTTTTGCACAGATATTAGGCCTGGAGTTCAAGTATATGTTTCTCTCATTCTGTGCACTACTGGTTAGCATTAGTACAAAGAATATATGAGAAAAAGAGATGAGAGAGAAGTGAAATAGAGTTTAGAGAGAAATATATGGAAACGAATTAATTCATAGCATTACTCGAACTCACAAAGAGATGAACTCAAGAGAAACGAAGAACTCATTTATTGTCTTCGATGGCAAAAACTACTGACAAATGAAAATAAAAGACCGGGTATTCTATTGGCTTGAATTAATTTGATGTGTTTCAAGTGATTTTTGTGCTAGATCAATTCAAATCGCATCTAAAACAAACAAGTTTAGATTAAATCCCACCAAAGATTTGATCAAGATAAAGTTTATGTGTAAAATTATTAATGCTCTAACTAGGTCATTCTAATTGAATCTGAAACGTTTTATAAACATTTTAGCAAAGTTTGAAATTAAACAATAACAACAAAATTATCAGGGGAATAAAAAAAATTAAGGCCGCACATCACTCTGAATTATTCACTCAATGCTTTCATAACTAGGTCATCAACCAGGTATAAAAATGTTTTTTAGCTTAATTTTAATGTATTTTTTGAGAAATATTGAATAAGGTTATGTCTGTTGATTAAAAGTAATGATAAATTTACTTTTGGTTTGTAATTCCGTATAAATTGTGAATCGAAACGAAAATTCTTTAATCCATTACTTATTAAATACATTGACTTCAAGAAAATTCTTTCGATGAATTTCAGACCCATTTTTCAAATGTGAACCAAAAAAGTTTATTATAAATGATATTTTCAGTTATTGAATGCATCGACACATAGGGAGAGGCAGTCACTGAGATTGGACTGTGTAGAGAAGGATAGGGAAGGAAAGCGAAATATATATATTTTTTATCATATATTTAGAGTTCAGACAAGTTTTCTTCAGAGCTTCAGATTCGTTGTTCACTCAGTTTAGCAAATAATCAATTCAGTGACACAGGATTTGGAACAGAGTTTCTGCTACCAGTGCTTTCATTGCAAGCCAAATGAAAATGCACTGGTATGGCACTGAAGCGAATGGCTCAGGGCTAACATCTTTATACTTCATTAATTTTTGTGCCTTTTGTTTATGAATTATTACACGACTTTTCGATCACTTTTTTTTCTAAAATTCATTGGTTTTATCCAACAATTTATTCATTAAATGACACTCTTTTTGGAAAAAATAATCATTTTCTTCAACAAAACTCATCCATTTATTTATTTTAATAAATGGTTGAAATGTTTTGCCAACTCTCCACTCATTCTTGAAAATGAATTTGGTATTTATAGTAAATAATTAATTAAAATGAAGTATGGTAATATTAATACAATTATAATCAAGAACAAAATAAATTGCTGATATTTAATTTTTGGAAAGACCTTAGTTATTTAAGGTAAAGAAAAGTACCAAGATAAATGCTTTGTTCTTTCTGCTTCATTCAGTCATTGTATCAGACTAAAATAAATTAAAATGAGCTAGCATTCATCGAAATAAGCCATTGTTGTTCACGTATTGTCAGAAAAATAAATAATCAGAAATTGATCTAGTACTGACCTGAGTCTATTATTGCTGAGATAGAGTTGTTTCAGGTTTTTGAGTCCTTGGAAAGCGTTGGGTTCTATGGTTTCGATTTGATTGTCCGACAGATCTATTGTCTGCAATTGAATGAATTTTACGAATGAATTGTTCAATAGTTTGTTGATTGGATTGTGATTGAAGTTCAGTTTTCTCAGTATTGGACAGTGCTGTAGAGCTTTTGTCGGCACCGATGTCAGAAAGTTGTGACTCAGATCCAATTCGACCAGATTTGAGACCGAAACGAAAGCCATATCATCGACAGAAACTAAACTGCATTTGACCATGAATATTCTCTGCAAATTCTTTAGCTTTACTTTAAGGAAGGACTCTGCCTGCAACACCTGGATGGTATTGCCGCTCATGTGTAGCACTTGAGTGTCCCGGTCTAATCCTTCTGGTATAGTAGTGTAACTATTGGGCAAACATTCTACAGTCATCTTTCCACCCCTCCATTTGCACGAACACTTGTCCAGGCATTTGGTCTGCGATAACGACTCTAACATGTGTTGGCGTCGATGCCGATGACCACTGACTTCGGTAGCCATCAGACCAATAATGATTGTGATTATCAATAGTAGGGAATAGACTCTAAACTTGTATTTGTTGTATGAGTTCCTTATATTCCGATTATTAATCGATTTTTGGCGAAAATTCAAAGAGATTTCAGTTGATCTTTGAATCATTTTGTAAATTATTTTCAAACTTTTAACTTAACATTAATTTTCTTTTTTCTCATTATCTTTCAAATTTAAATGTGAAGGATTAAAATCGGCTCAAATTTTAATCAAGTAAATATTTAATGAGATTCCTCTCTCTTTTACATTTGGCCTAAAAATCTGCACTAAATTTAATTAAAAAAGAAATACTTTTCCGATGGCATTCCGATAACGGGTTTCCTCTTTTCCTTATCTGAGATTTTAGTTGTGATTACATTAAAAACTAACAAAAAATGATAAAAATGTTGAATCTATTTATTAACTAAACAGTGAATACAATAATTGAGTGAACAAAAAGTAATTTCATCTTTCACTCCAAATAAATTTTTGATGTTTGCGTTTATTATTCAGAAAAATGCGTTAAAAGTTATTTGTGGCACACATTTGAATCTCATTTAAATTATTCAACTCTTTTGTTAATAATATTATTATTAAATATCCATTTAATAGTTCTTCCCCACTGAATGAGCTAGGTGATCATTCAAAATTACTGACAAACATAGATGAAATTGTTAAAAATATTATCGGTTTAGTCGTCAGTTGTAATAATAATAATAACAATAATCAAAAATAATTGTTTGATTGACTCGAAAATTCTGGTCACGTATTGCAAGAGTGTCGCCAACAAAACAGACGTTGTTTTTGCCCCAAAAACAACGATTTGTGGCAATTGTATTGTTGGGCTTTAAGGACAGGTCGTTATCCGTGTGTGCGAACAAACATTATATCATTTTTATTGTAGTTATTCTTTATGTTATGAGAACTGATCTGATCTTCACTTAAATTCATGAATTAAATAACAGACACAGAATGAAATGGAAGTAAACACATAGAATAATCACGTGATAACACTTCAGGCAATGCTGGTATTAAACCATTTAATCCTGGTGTTTATTTCAGTTTTTCAGCGAATCTATTTTGAACAAACATGAATAATTGATGTGCTCAACATTGAATTTATTTCACCAAGCACAGTTTTTTTTCAGCAATCTTTGGAAAAGATAATACAATATATGAGTAGTTCTACAGAATTTGAGTTCGCCTTCACTGCAGAACAACATTGGGTGCAATAAATAGTATTTTTATTTATATTTTCGCTCTTTTTATTTGATTTGAGTATAAATTCTGAGACGATTTGATTTGCGATTCGTATTCCTCTTACACTTCACTCTTGTTTTATATTCAGACAAATACTCATATATTTTCTCTGAAGTTTCTTACATAAGATATATATTTTAGTTTGTTTTCGATCTTCAGTTCCTCTTGTCTTTGAGGCCTTCCTCTTCTTCTCTACTAAATTTCTATTCTGTTCCAACTTTCCATTGTTTTTAGAGGTTTAAGCTTTAAATCCAATTTAAAGCATAGATTCGATTCTCTGTGTCTTCTCATTGAATGAAACGAAAAACAACCGAATGTTTTGTCTGTGTTTTGAGAAACGGAATAAAAGACAATACAATCGTTAAAAATCTGTGAGAAAATCAGTTGAAGAGATAAATTGTAAACCAGAGGAGATGTCTGTCCACTGAGAATATCAAGGAATTCGTTGTCTGTCTTAACCCCAAAAAGCACTCTATTTATTCGAATCAATAATCTAGTACATCCAAACTTAGCAAGTTGTATTTCAATATTGAATTCTTGAGCCTATTTGTAAATTCATTAATTTGTGAATGCTCAATTCAATGTTCACAATATTCTAGACATAAAAATAACAATAAACTACACAATAAAGCATTTAGCAAGCTCATAAAAAGTTTATCCTTAATGAAAGTCCATCCTGGTTAATTAATTAACAAAATCAAATTAAAACAGATGAAATTTCATTAATTTCCATTGTGGAAAATTGCATTAAAAATATTTTATTCATTGACCTATAACTTAACCTAATTTTTCTCCTACCAGTGCTATTATTAATTAAAAGTAAAGTAACACTGTTTTCACGTGAATTTAAGTGACATAAAAAATATTACAAACATTTCCTGTTTTATTCAAATACTATTTAACTAAAGTTTCACTTTTTTATTATTATTTTCCACTATTTTTGTGACGGTTTTACACGCAATCAAAAGCCAAGAAAATTATTTTTTCACTACATTTACCGAAGGGATGTAGTATATAATCTCGTCGTTCGAACCCCACCCACCCCGCCCACCCCCCCCCCCTGGGCAAAATTTTACAAAAATGGGAAAATTCT